>CM061921.1:188014316-188052494 GCA_031002005.1 Vandiemenella viatica | reverse complement strand
TTTTTTTTTTTTTTTTTTTTTTTTTGTATTTACGTCTCTCAACATCGAGGTCTTTAGAGACGGGATAGGATGGGGGGCAAGGATGGGGGCAAGGAATGGGAAGGAATTCGGCCATGGCCTTTGAAGGAAGCATCCCGGCATTTGCCTGGAGTGATTTGGGAAACCATGGAAAACCCAAATCTGGATGCCCGGACGGGGATCGAACCGCCGTCCTCCCGAATGCGAGGCGAGAACGCTATCCGTTACACCGCCACGCTCGGTGGCTCTGGAGATGGCGATAGTGCGGATACTTTTCAACAAGCCGCCCTACGTCGGGATGTGCATTCTCGATCTGTCTAAACTGCGGATGTACCGATTTCACTATGAATTCGCCATTCCGCAGTTTATACGCCCGAAATTACTTTATATGGACACAGACAGTTTCGTCTATTTGGTGAACGGCTGTGATCCATATGAAGTGATGAAACGCAGCGGGGAGGAATTCGACACATCTGGATATAAACCCAACAATCGTTTCGATGTAGATCCCTATAACGAAAAGGTAGGTGGGGTGATGAAGGATGAGGCGAATGGTTCCCTGATTGTAGAATTCGCAGGGTCTTAGGTCGAAAATGTATGCGTTCCGACTAGAATTTAACCAGACCTCAAAACGGGCTAATGGTCCTGGCACGCACCGTCACCAAAAAATTTTCAATAGAAGATTATATAGAATGTTTGCATTGTGCTCCATCTAAGTTTCATACCCAACAACGATTTCAGTCTAATCTACATAGAATTACTACTGTTGAAGTATCCAAGCTGGGTCTGTCTAGATTGGATGATAAGCGCTATATTTACCCCGACGGGATTGGAATCCTACCTTGGGGGCACACGTCTGTACCAGGGTGAATGTTAGTGTGTAACTATTTTGTAAATATATGTGTGAATGAATATTAAATATAGCGTTTATCCCGTGTATATATTACAGTGCATTGGAGGGTGGGATGTAAATAGTTGTAGCGCTGAAGTTTTGTTCTAATGTCTATCATGACGTGTAAATAGCAATTGATGAAGATTTGTTCATCTGTCGATCATGACGTGTAAATATCATTTGATGAAGTTGTCTGATGTGACAAACATGATGTGTAAATAGCTGTTGATGAAGTTGTCTAATGTCGATCATGACGTTTAAATAGCAAATTGATGAAGTGTTGTTCATCTGTCTAATGTCTTGTAAATAGTGTCATATTTTCTCTGGGGTTTTGTAAGTGCACTGTACTTAGTATTAGTCATACACTGTAAAATGATCTCTAAGCCTCTATATTGTAAAATTGACTCAAAGTCTCTATATTGTCAAAGAAAATTGTAAAAAAAATAGTGTCTTAGCTATGGGTGAGGAGAGAAAAAAACAACAAATATATGCTGTACTAATGTTTATTGAAGAATCATAATTTAAATAAATCTTTTACATTTATCCATGTGTTATGTGATTTATCAAAACCTAACCACTTCACTAATGCCATATTCTTCCTTTTCCTTATTACTCATTCAACAAGAAATGTACTTGGATGTTTTGTTAATTGTAATTCTTGCTGGTAAAATGCTCCTGCAATATCTTTACCCTGATAATCTTTAAGTAAATAAGTTACAGGATTTGATAATTTCACTTTACTGATGGTAAACACTTCAGTTGACCAGTTTGGTAGATAGCCTTTTTCAAATTTTCCTTTAAACCTACTAATCCTAACATGGTCACCAACTTTGAATTTTGCTGGTGTGGTTGTCTTAAAACGGAAGTACACTGTTGAAAGTAAAGAGTTGTCCTTTACATCACAAGGTTTCATTTTGATGGTGCTGTGCCACTTGTTGTTATAATTTGACATTAACTGAGGAATAAGTTCAATCCACCTATGTGAACCACGTCTGCTGAATTCTTGCCACATTCTATTCTTAATAGTTCTGTTTTATCGTTCAACTATTGATGCTTTAAGATGGGTATATGTTGAGTAGTGATTAATACCATAGCTAGTCATGAGATTCTTGAACTTGGAATTGTAAAACTCTTTTCCGTTGTCAGTTTGTAAGTTTTTAGGAACACGACCACCTCTTAGTATTCTCTTCATAACATCAGCAACCACAGTAGCTGTCTTGTTCTTGAGGGGTACTGCCCAAGCAAACTTTGAATAAGTATCAATCACCATCAGTATATACTTGTAGCCACTGATTTTACGAGAGTATGGAAACATTTCTACAATATCAGCTTGCCACAGATCATCAAGTCCTTTGAATACTACATGACGTCTTGGGAAATTTCTTTTTGCTGGTCGATGGAGTTCAGTCACAACTTGATCCATGTTACAATATAATGTCTCTTTCACGAAGTTCTTCAACTACTGATAAAATTTCGTTGGAGTGTGCCGTATGTCTTGCTGATGTCGATGCGGTAAGTAACTTCAGTCTTTCAACGAGTCCATTCAGATCGTCCCAATACACATATTCCTTCATGGGAAGAAGACCAGAAACAGACTGACTGGCAATTTTAGAGACTATAGTTTTATACTTAATATTGGTAGCAGGTTTCAGAATTTTACCAGATGGACTAAATTTTACTCTTTGGGCACTCGTGTTGTTTAATATTTCAAAGTAGCTTTTCAAGTCCTTGGCAGTATACTGTTTTGGGTTTTTCAAAAACAACAACTCCATTAATCCTCTAATTCTTTCATATTCATCACCATCGATTACAATTACATTTTCGTCAACAGTAACAGGTGAGTTTCCAATCATTAGTGAATCATTCTTCCATCGAACGTCATACACTGAATCATAATCTCGATCACTTCGACCAAGTGACTTCAAGATATCTTTGATCAAGAGAGGAGATTGCTGCTGTATATGTCGCTGAGGTAATAAAACTCTTTCCATAGTATCTGTCACAGGTCATAATGAATCCTTGAAGAATCTCTCGGAGTTAATCTGGCCCGTCTTCAGCTCTAGTAACTTTCGTCGAATTGCATTGCGAGCCTTTATGATACCACGTTTAGTTGTTGTTGTTGGGTCTATGTTTACACACCGAATGAAGCTTGTGTGTGTTTACTGTACTATTTTATATTTAAAAATACATTCATATTGAGATTGACAGGGTGCGGCTTTCTGAGTTCGGCTAATACATGGGAGTCGGACGTTTTAACATGGAAACTAAGTTTATCGTGTTGTTTTACATTGAGTGGAATATCTTTATTATATTCACTTGAGTTATGTTTAGCTAGTATACCTTTTGGTACAGTCATGGAAACGATTGTTCCATCAGTCGGAATTTCATAATAATTGTACCCTCCTTCTAATACATACGCCTCATCGATCACTTAACCTGTGGGGGTAATAGGTACCACGATGGTTGCACTTGCTGATTTTAATTCCTTCAGTAAAGAAAATAAATCCTGGTTTAAGCGAAATTTTTCATCTGAGTATGAAAGTTTCTTCTCCATATCGACAACCATACGCATGGATTTATCAATGGCATCCCGGTGCATGGTTTGAACGTATCCTTTATTTGCAACATCATCGTCTCTGACGGGCTTGGCTACATGTTTGAGAACCTTACCCTGGCAATCCAAGTTCCTAAGAAGTATGTTCTGTGGTGGGTACACAAACACTCTCTTATTCTGTGTCGTTGAAGTTCTCCCAAACTTGTCCATGGTTGTAATGATGTCAGAAGACAGTGTGCGCAGCTATTTATTCAAAAATGAATCAAATCCGTTGCAATATCTTCCATGGTACATGTCGCAGTCTTTGTCAATAACCAAAAATCCATGTTTACAATCATTCCAGCAGTACCCACATAGATTCTTAAACTCCTTGAACGTCATGTCGGTGTTGACGTGGTCATTGTAAATGTGTTTTAGATTCATATCGTCCTGTTTACGGCTATATGTCTGACACAAGTAAAAAGAATCGACTGATCTGTGCCTTCCCATATAAAAGTAATCTCGTATATTATTCTGCTTCTCACATGAAACATCATCAAACACAAACACAGAATTATGTAGAGCTTCACTTGGAGGATGTACACTTTGATTATCACCAAAAGTCAAATACTGAATCTCTTAAATGGGTTCTAATATTTTCCCTAGTAACTGATACTTTGATTGGTACAACGACTTGGAAAACACGTATACATTTTCAAATCTAAGACCATTGGGGTGTTCCAGCAGCGAGAGCACAAGATTGGTTTTCCCACAATTTGATGGGCCACACACTATTGCCCTCACTGTCTCAGGGAACAGAGGGCCGTTCTTCTTCGGTCTAGTATTGGTGACGGCAACATCAACATTACTCACGGGCAATGTGTCTCGCTGTTTGACGAACTTCATATTGACAAGGTTAGGTGGTTGCTCTGGCTATATATAGGCGCGCGAACAAGTAAAGTATGTTAGTTGGTAACAATGCCTCTTACGAGGAAGAAGAAGAAGGGCCGTGGCTTTTTAAACAAGCTCATCGACAAGATGTCTTTTGAGGCGCATATACCTACATACCAGTTTTGTGGTCCTGTTACTAAACTGGAAAAACGGTTGGCGCTTGGGCAGAAGGGTATCAACCCACTAGATGCAGCCTGCAGGGAACACGACATTGCCTATGCACAGGGGGCAGATAGAGCTGAAGCAGATCGGATACTCGTCGAGAGGTCTGCGGATAGAATGAAGGCTAAAGATGCAAAGTTTGGTGAACGTGCAGCGGCATTCTTGGTTAATAAGACCATGCGTGCCAAGTTAAAGTTTGGCGGGGGTGTTAAGAAAAAGAAACCGAAAAAAAAGAAGGGTGGTATTCTTCCATTAATACCTTTATTTGCTGGCTTGACAGCTGCTGGTGCTTTAGCAGGCGGTGTAGCTAATGACGTCAAAGCTGTTAAAGCAACGAAAGAGGCGAATAAGCAGTTGGCTGAGGAGAAACGACACAACAAAACGATGGAGACACTTGCCATGAGGGGTAAAGGTCTATATTTGAAGCCATACCGGAAAGATGGGTCTGGATTAAAAAAAAGTCGGTTCAGCCACTGACGGACGATGACATACGTAAGCATGTAAGGCGTTTGCGTATACCCTATTTTCGTGGCGTTTTCATGCGTGACACATTACCCAATAAAATTCGTGAACGTGAATGTGGAATTGTGAACTTGGATAGTGCTAAATGTGCTGGAACACATTGGGTTGCTTACATCAAATACATAGATGGTGTAGTAAATTACTTCGATAGTTTCGGTGACTTACCTCCTCCGTTGGACCTGCAGCGATATTTTTCAAGGAACAGAATACTTTACAATGTGCAGCAACACCAGAAGTTTGGTACACATGTTTGTGGACATTTGTGTTTAAAATTCCTGTATGAAAATGTATGACATCAGTCTTCAGCGAACATTGAACAGCATAACACATGTCTGCAACACTCTGCTTGTCAGGCACCAGTTCAGTCTTGGGCTGTGATTACTTTCCACCAATAGATTTGAGCCAAGGTGATTACACATTCGGTATGGTTGATTTCAGACTTACAATTCGATTCCAAATATAGACGAATCAAATTGTAAATTTCAGTACTCGAAGAACAAAGTGATAGTAATACCCACAGGATCTTACGATATTGACGATTTGGTGAATTATTTGGTTCGACATACTAAAAACGACAAGGTAGTAATTAGAGCAAACAACAATTCACTCAAGTGTGAAATAGAAACACCTGTGGAAATTGACTTCGTTAAACCAAACTCAATTGGATCTCTGCTCGGATTTTCGAAACGTGTGTTAAAGCCTGGATTTCATACATCAGACTACACTGTGCAGGTCTTCAAAATTAACGCTATAAGAATAGAATGCAGCATATGTACAGGAAATTACGTCAACGATAAGCTGGGGCATACACTACATGAGTTTTTTTCCAACAGTCCCACCAGGGTACAAGATTGTTGAAGTAGCCGCTAATGTCATATATCTACCCATCACAGTGAAAACTCTCAGTAACATCAACGTTAGAGTTGTCGATCAAGACGGTAATTTAGTGAATTTTAGAGGAGAAACCATCACTCTCAGACTACATATTAAAAAGAATGGGCGCTCGTTATAACAAGAAGCGTCAACCACACAAAGCTGTCAGTTGTGAACCAACAGTGAAACGATTAACACCTGAGAACGTGCTCTTCCTACAGTCGTTAGACTATACAGTTAAAACTCATGGATGAGGTGTTAGACATAACTTCCAGTGTTGAGTTTGACGAGTCGTTGACAAAAAACAATATTTCAGTCACCAACCGCATACAGCAGCCACATTTAATAACAATGATGAAATTCGAATACCGATTCAAAACCAAGATACATATACACTACCATGCGAAAGCTACTTGCATATTGAAGGAAGATTCATGAAATTGGATTGAGCAGTAACAAATTCAATTATCACATCCAATGCATTCGCTTTTCTGTTTGAAGAAATTCGATATGAACTCAGTGGAACAGATATTGACCGAAATAGAAACGTTGGTATCACAAGCACATTGAAAACGCTTATTTCTGCAAGACCCCCACAAATGGGTGTGTTGATCAATGCAGGATGGGGTCAACGGGTTCCTGGAAATGGTTACTTTGATGTATGTATACCGTTGAGTATGCTCTTGGGGTTTTGTGAAGACTTTAAAAAGATACTTGCAAATGTAAAACAAGAACTAATATTGATTCGAGCTAGGGACGATACAAATTCATATGTCCAAGCCAATCCAAATCCTCAGGAAAGTAAATTCACCATCAGCAAACTGGGATGGGTGATGCCTCATTTGCAAATAGGTGAAAGAGAAAAGCAAGGGCTGCTTAAGATTGTAGACAGTGGGAAACCACTTCGCATTAATTTCAGAAGTTGGGATCTGTTGGAGTACCCGTTGCTTCCAATCAGCAAGACTCATATTTGGTCTTTTAAAACATCAACGCAACTGGAGAAACCTAGGTTCGTGGTTCTGGGATTACAAACAAACAGGAAACGGAATGCGGAATTCAGTGCAGCCATATTTGACGACTGCAATCTCGCCAATGTCAAAGTGTTCCTAAATGATGTGAACATATGAGAACATAATTTGGACTTTAAGAAGAACCGAACCACAGTGTTATATGATATGTATGCAAGATTCCAACAGTCTTACTACGAGCGAGAACATCCTTTACCGCTACTAAAACGTGAAGACTTTATAGAAACTACCCCTATCGCCGTAATAGACTGTTCACAACAAAATGAGTCTGTTAAAACAGGACCTGTTGACATTCATATGGAGTTTGATAGCAGTGAAAATTTTCCTGCCTACACCGCTGCAAACTGTCTGATCTTGCATGATCGTGTAGTAGAATATGTGCCTCTAACAAGTGTCGTGCGTAGGCTGACATAAAACCAAGTAGCAGCCAGTCTTGTCAACCATTACCATGCCGACCATCTTCCTGGACTCACAGGGATTCACGAAGAAGGATGGTGGATTTATTTTCAAATAAGTTGCTGTGTGTGTAACACGATCTGACAATATTATCTCTACACATTGTATTTCTGTATCATCACCATCGCGTGGAGGTAATGAACCATCAGTTAGATGGCTAACACATAAATACCATGGAATACCTTGGAATTCTGATGGCGTTTCCTTCAGCAAGATGTGCTCTATACTACATGCAATAACCAATGAGGATGATTCAGTCATTTACGTTAAAGGACTGGAGAAGGCTCGATGGCTACAGAAAATTATCAGGAAGAAAGTATGCTACAATATAGAAGACTTAGGATGTCCACCACTGCGAGAACTCAAGAAAAATAATTTGAGAAAACTTTGTAACTTACATATATTTTGTAATAATATGTGTGCAATTGAAAATGTATTTTTAATCGCCAATTGGTGGGCGAAATAAAAGATTCTTTAAAAAATATATACTATCTTATTATTTAATTAGGATGGGTGAAATGACAAAAGAAAAATCTGGTAAAATGATTTTATTTGCTCACATTTATATTCTCTGGTTACAATTTTTTGACATCATCAAGTACAATTAAGTTTTTGTATGCAATGATTTCATTTTTTAGTTGCATATAGTCAATTGTAGAACTGTAAGACACATGACTAGGGTGAAGGCTGCCGATGTGTACATCGATTAACTTTGTCACCGAAGCCGTACATTTATAGTAGTCACTCATCACTTTATCCGCCAACTCACTCACAAATATCTTGTAGTAAACTGATGCGTTGCAGCTCCACTTTTTCCTGGCGGACAAGGATGCGGTCACTGCAGGCTGCACGTCGACGAGGTTCTGCCATGTAGACTTGGCGAGGAAAATGGCGCTGGTAGGATCAGTGCTGTGGTGAAAACATAATATTTTCACTCCCGACACCGTCAGGCAGGATACTGCATGCTCACCGAGCGGGATTCTGGTCTCGCCGCTGCCGGTGAGCATTTTGGAGACTGCGTCCGACTCCATGACGAGGACGTCCCATTCTTGGGATGAAATGGTGATTTTGTTGTAGCCCACCCTCTCAAGTACCACAACAGGCTCGAAATCACGTTGCGGTGACAAACCGAAAGTCAGCCTCTTGGAATCTCCGGCGTTCAGCTGGTACACAGACGCGAAGAACATTACTGGACGACACATCGTAGCGGTCTGAGGGACACTAATTATTACCACATACGTCATCACCGCCTCTGCTAACAACTCTGCTAAATACATCAGTTCCTTTTAAATCTTGCTCAACTTTGCGCTTAACATCGTCATACACTAACAGTTTTTTATATGCTTTAATTTCTAACTTTAAACGTTCATAGACTAGTATTGAACAGGGGCTGTATGACACTTCATTGACATGTACATTATCAAAATGCAAATCTAGCAGGTCATTCACAAAACAACGGGGGTAGTCACGAATCATTTTCACTGATAACGTATTAACAAACTCGTTGTAGTACTTGGTAACTTGATAACTCCAGGGCTTCATGGTGTTGACGGCGCTGGTCACTGCAGGCAAGGCGTCGACCATGTTGTCCCATGTTGATTCGCCGAGAAACACACCATAGGCAGGAACAGCATTGTTGTAAAACCATATAGTTTTCGCTCCAGCCACGGCTCGGGAAGAGATGGTGTGATTGCCGAGCGAGACACTAGTTTGCAGGTGCTCAGTGTTGTTGAAAAAGCCACCAATTGTATAGACCAACTGTCTCAGTACATCCCACTCTTCATGTGTGAGAGTGACTTTATTGTACCCAACTTTTTCGAGTACAACAACTGGATTAAATTCCAATTTAGGTGACAAACCAACAGTGATCCACTTGGTGTCACTGCTGTTTAACTTGTAGCATGTTGAAAACAGGAGAGCCTCACTAGCCATAGTGAGCTGCACTTGACGAGCGTCGACCGGGGACTGAGGGTTAGCTGGCTAGTGTAATGGTATTTATTGTAATGGTGCGTGGAGTGGAATGTCTGCGGCCTTGGAAGGTGCCACCATCTCGCGGCCGGTCAAGGAACTAAATTGATGTTTGAACGCCCGCCAAGGGAGGTCCCCCCCACCATCTCAACGCTGATTGGCTGCCAATCCACGTGACGTCATGGGTTTTCCCGGTTTCTCGCCAGAATCAGCCTCCCCCCACTATTACTATTACAATTACTCCGCGATTCACCAAAAGTGTTTGGCGGAGGGTGCATTGCACCTGTCAGGAAAGGTAATGGTTTGGAAGGGATATACGGGATATGGCAGGAGGCGCCCATGGGCTATTGTGAGGAACCATCCCAGCATTCGCCTGGAGCGATCTAGGGAAACCATGGAAAACGCAGATCAGGATGGCCGGAGTGCTTTATCGGAAGCTACTCCTGTCCGATTTTGTGTTTACTCGCCCGGTAAATCTATTCTATTCCATTCCCTAATCGCTCGTGGAAAAAATGAGTAGAGAAATGAATCGGTTCTGGCCCTGATTTCTCTTATCTTATTTTCGCGGTCATTCCGAGATATGAATGTTGCTGGTAGCAATATTTGTTTGCTGTCATTCCGAAATACGTCAGTCGAGAATTTTTCAATTAGCTTCCGTCGAGAGCAAAGCCTTCGGTGCTCCAGGTCTTCCCAACCAAACTCCTTCAACATGGCACTTACGCTTTCCCTCCAACTATATATACCTGTCACGAATCGGGCGGCTCTTCTTTGGACCATCTCTAATGCCTCCATTAATCCCTTTTGATGAGGACCCCATACAGAGCAACAATATTCCAAGTGAGGCCTCACTAGTGACTTGTACGCAATCGATTTAACTTCCGGAGTGCATTGTTTTAAATTACGACCTAGAAATCGAAGCATACGATTTGCTTTCCCAATTACATTCTCGATATGCTCATTCCACGACAAATTATTACGAATTGTTACCCCTAGGTATTTAGCGGAATCTACCGTTCTAAGGACAGTGCCATTAATTGTATATTCAAAGCTAAATGGTGTCACCTTTTTACTTACACGCATGACTTGGCACTTTTTAGCGTTTAACTCCAACTGCCAATCTTTACACCACGCAATTATTTTCATAATATCGTCTTGTAACAAAGCGCTGTCGTCCTGGGTTGTGATTTCACGATAAATAATAGCATCATCGGCAAATAATCTTTTCATCCCCCTTATTATGTCGCACAAATCATTAAGGTATATGAGAAACAACAGAGGCCCTATCACGCTTCCTTGGGGAACCCCGGACTTCACTTCGGCAAGTGATGAACGCTCACCGTCGAGAACTACACACTGTGTTCTGTCCTTCAAAAAGTCTGCAACCCAATCACATATTTGTCTAGATATACCGTAACCGCGAAGTTTCCTAAGTAACCTAGTGTGAGGCACAGTGTCGAAAGCTTTTTTTGAAGTCTAATAAAACTAAATCAATCTGGGATTGCTTATCTATAATACGGCTCAAGTCGTGAATTAAGAGGGCAAGTTGTGTTTCGCAGCATCGGCTTTTTCTGAATCCATGTTGATTTGGGTTTAAAAGCTCATCTTCATCCAAAAACCGGCATGACATTTGAATAGATGATGTGTTCTAAAATCCTGCAAAATATTGAGGTTAACGAGATCGGCCTATAATTTTGAGGATCATTAACATTCCCACTTTTGAACACTGGACTTACGATGGCGGTCTTCCATTCGGCTGGTATTTTTCCTTGATCCAAGGAGGCGGTATATAATTTCATCAAATACGGCGCAATTTCCTTTGCGTACCTAGAGTAGAATCTTGTAGGAATACCGTCTGGTCCTGGAGCCTTGTTGGGATTTACATTCATAAGCAGTTTAGTTATTCCCTCGACATCGAGAACGAGATCATTTATAATTTTGTTGGTTCGATTGTTAAATATCGGAATCTCCTCCGAGTTTTCTGACGTGAAAGCTTTTTTTAAATACATTATTCAAAATTTCTGTTTTCTCGACGCTAGTTTCTGATAATTCCCCATTTTCATTAATCAACGACGGCATGACCTTTCGAGAGCCTCTTATTAATTTGACATATGACCAGAACTTTTTTGGATTAGTAATCAGATCTTCGGATAAATTTCTGGCTTGGAATTCTTTAAACGCATCACGCATTGCCTTACGCACATCCGCTCGCAAGTGGACTAATTTAGCGCGATCAGATGAGTCCCCCGATTTCTTTACCGTCGCATGTAAACGCCTTTGCTTCCTGAGCAAACGTTTCACTTCCCTATTGAACCACGGGAAGTTTTTTACTGACCTTAATAAACTTCTTGGGAACAAATTGATTGAAGCCGGTCCATATTATTTCTTTCAAATTAAACCAAAGTTCCTCAACATTTGTATTAAGCGTGTACGTTTCAAAATTTTTCGCCAAATGATCGACCATAAACGCTGACGTAGACGAAGTTTAAAGCCCGAAGAAATAAATAACTCAGGATGAATAGTGTAGTGCAATCCCTCATTGAAATATCTCGCTATAACCCATATCATTATTTAAATACAAAATAATAGCTGTATTCTCTCTAAATAAAAAAAAAATGTTTGGAGCAAATAACTGTTTCACTTTTAGTCCATTAGAACGGCTAATCCTTTAAAAGGCCATGGTCGAATTCCATTGCATTCCTTGTCATCAATACCCTCCAACTTCTAATGATGTCAAAATCGACAAGGCTTAAAGCCAGAAGAAACAAATAACTCAGCATGATTATTTTACTGTTGTTAAATCGCTCATTGTTAAACATTAGAACTAGCATATAAATACAGGATGAAGCTGACTGTACGGTTCGAAAGGACTAATTGTTTGCTAATAAATAACAACAACATGATACGTTGTTTCAGAATTTTAAAAAAAATGAAATTGGCTAACAAAATACGTTTTCGATTATTCTAAAATATATAGTTCGTTTCATTTTACGATACAAATCATAATTTTTGCAGTATTTCTTCAACAAAATATCATATTTAATTTCCATCCTCGTCAACATCGAGATCATTAGAAGCGGGAAAGGATGGGTTGGGGCAAGGAACGGGAATGAATTCGTTGTTAGTTTTTTTTGAAGGAATCATCCGGCCATTCTCCTGGAGAGATTTCAGGAAACCAAGGAAAACTGAAATCTAGATTCCCAGACGGCGATTTGAACGCGTGTCCTTCTGATTGCCAGACCTGCGCGTTACCGCTCTCTCACTCGGCTCTCTATATATAATTACACTCCTAATAGCTATGTCTACAATTGTTCAACTTTTACTCGTCAGAGGCATGCGTCATAATACAAGTGGGAGATGTTCGGAAGGCATGCGTCAGGGGCATGCCCGAGATCCTACAAACCAGGAGGCACGGCGTATTGCAAGCGTTTCCAGTTCAAGTGGGTTCTCGTGCGTCTCCGCTTGCAATATGTCTCTTTCCAACGAGGAAACACTTTTAATTTTTTGAAGATTACCGTTCGTTCTCATTGTTATGGAACGCCAAAAACAAAGACTATATCAACAAAACAAAAGGGGCAGATGCTCTGAGGTCCTTGGGAAAAATATTCGATGGATGTAGCTGCAGTGAAAACGGAAATCAAGAATCTGAGATTATACTTTTCTAAAGAGCAGCAGGAAGTCCTTTCCAAGAAGAGCGGCGATGGAGATGATGGGAATTACAGTTCATGACAGTTCGCGTATAATAGTACCCGTTCGTATCCGATACAATTACGCCAGGGTAAACATAAGAAATAGAAGAGGTTGCTGGAAACGAGACTTCAATCGCTGAAACGTCGAAATGCAGAAGTCAGTACTTAGCGAATCAATCTTGTTTCCTTCTGTCATTCTTTTCGCCCTACCTTAATCAATTCAATTCATTTAATCTATTTTAGAGTCATTTTACAATATTCCTGAAAGCTTCGGCATTATCGCAGCACTTTTGTGACGTTATTTCGTAGGTTTTTTGATCATACGTTTAAGAGACCGTACTTATCAGTATTTAGTAATTTTCCGCATCATTTAAAATCAATTCAAGCTCATTTTAATTAATATTTTCCATTGATTGATTGTTGTGAATAATTTTGACAATGTAGCATTGTTTGTTTTGTAGAGATTCTTGTACAAACATTTGGCGCAGGTCCCGTAATATTCAGTTTGCAGTATACAATACATTCACGTAGGCAATCTTTAATATCGTTTAACGAATTGGGGGGAGGGGGGGGGAGATTCAAGCTTCATCATGTACTTGGTATATCAATAGACAGATTTAAACAGCACTAAGTATCATATTCAGTAACAGTAAACAACAATTGTTGTAATAAGCAATCAGATGCATTTACGTGTGTATGTGAAAGTATTAACGAACATTTTGAATAAACAAAAGTCATTTGGAAGTAGCAGCCTGTCATATATTTTAAAATTTCAGGAAGTTCAGATTATTCATTGGAATGGAATGTTTTCTATGTTAATCAATGTCAATTGTATGGTGACATCACGACAGCTGCGAAAACTGCAACGTTTTTTATGATGTCAAATATAGATTCAAATTTGGCATACGTGGTGTAACATCAAGAGGCTTACACAATGAACAAGTAATTAACTCAATCAATATCTTGTTAACACCTTACAACCTTAACTTACGATTTTCTCGGATCAAGAGCAATTCGTTCTAATATATTAGATATGCACAAGTAGGTAATGCGCAGGTTTCTTTCTTCCAGAAACTAAATTTATTGTAAATACGCTATACTCAGCTACATATTCCAGATACATCTCGAGCTGAAAATGTTCATGTTATATCATTAGCAAGTAGTTATCTTGCCATTGTATACCGCCTGTCGGTGACATAAAGTACTCTATGAATTCATCTCGCATCCGGGAAGCATTTAGAGAATGTCTTCGAGGAATTCTCCGAAGCGGGGCGAAGTCCAGTGTCGTTTGCTGTAATTCCGCGCCAAGTTCCGGAATAGTAGTTCCTGTGTTGGCATCTTCAGGATCCAAAGATCCCACTGGGCAGTAAAACCTTGTATAATTCAGCTGCATACGAATGATCTTTTGCAAATATACGCAACATTTCAATTGGCCTCCGGAAAATTCTGAAAACGGGATCAAACAGGCCGAATGCATTTTTAACCGCGAGTCTTGCTCTTGACAGCCTATATTTGAAAATCCTTTTGGGTGATCCTTGATCCTAATAAAGTTTATACGGTTTATTTAGATGAGTTGTCGAAGGTAAGACATCCTCGGTAACCACCGGTATTTCGCTAATATTGGCAGCTGCAACGTCCGTTAGACAAATTGGATCGACTATCTTGCTGCGGACACTAAAAAGCATGCCTACTGAAGCTTGCCTTTAAGGCAAGATGAACTTATTGCAACAGGAACGGGCAAGAGGAAAAGGCAATTTGCAAGGCAGGAGGCACAAGTGTGGACATAGCTAATCCCATCGCATTCTCTTTTGCAATGTTGCTGCCACATAAGTTTCTTTTTTAGCAAATTACCACATGATCATTATTTTATACTTTATTCAATCGGAACTGGTATCTTTATTTTCTTCGAGTTGGGCCCTTCGTCGACTACTAAATCATTAAAGATATCAAACAAATAGTCACATGACTTTTTTTTAAAGCAAATATGATTAAATTACGTTATTAAATAAAATATTTTAGGACTTTTACAGGTTATTTATAATAAACAGTGGTAAATATAGTCAATTAATGATTAAATACATCTTCATGCGTCCAAGGTAGCGATTTGTTACCTGAAGAGAGGTTAAGAATGAAGGGGAATAGTGGAGGGGTGGAAGGGGGCTGTCAACGGCACTTGTCGCAGCAATATATCTTTCCATTCTGTGCAGAAAGTCAGGTCAATGAAGAAATTTGTTATTCCAATTGCATTTTCTTTAATTGAATGCGTACTGTCCTTACTCTACTACTAACAATGTAAAAACGCACACACTAAGAATTGAAGAAAACAAAAATGAGCACGGGCTATGTCGGATACTAATGAATATGAAATAAAGGGGGAGAAGACCAATACAAGTAGTTTTAACGATATCGCCTATAGGTATCATTAGAGATACCAATGCGAGACTCTTCGGTGATTGCTAGAGGACATATCCGCTACGTTTGTCGCTATCAGCCCTTCAAGCAGTTTTTGCCTACTTTGCCTCCTTCCCACGTCGACTTTCTCCCCCGAAAGTCACTTCCTTATTCCATTATGATTTTTGTCACTTCCTTACCCTAATCCAAACTAAGATTATAGTTGAGGTAAGAAATATGGAAGAATCGACGTCTCTAACTGTCATCTTAATCAGTTTCTGGGGAACCTGCAGTGTGGATCCTAATATCTGCAAGATGAAAACGACACTGTGAGAACTCTAAACTTCGTTTTTCTGTAACATTCAACGGCTTCCTCGCCTGGAAGTCTGCATTCCATGTTTAATCTTTACATGTTAAAGACTTTCCTTGAGACTTTACCTTTTCTTTAGCAGTTTAAACTCTGGCTGTTACAATACCGAAGTTCAGTGAGGTGGCTATTAGTGAGAACAGAATGTTGTTAAGGCTTGATAAATTTCATTACATAAAAGAGAACTTCGCAGCAAAAAGTTTTTATTAAAAAAAAGAGTGTATTCGGAAACCTCTGGGAATTGTTATCAAAAGTCAGATAGAACTGAGCTTTCATATACTACTCCATGCAGCTCAGTAAGTCATATCCACTGTAGCAATATCAACGGAAAGTTGAAATGGTAAGACATCCATCACTAACGATGAAAAACAATTCAAAACAAAATAATAACTAATAACTTTCTCCATCCTATAATGAAAAAAATATTAAAGGGATACTAAATTTGCTTCAATTTTGCTGCATTTAATTTCTCCATCATTTATGGTGTTCTTAAATTTAAATGCTTAAGAGTTTAGCAGAGTGGATACGTAACTATACAAGATAGTTGACATGATGTGTAAATTACCCATCGTTAGACATAACGCAACAGGTACTCCACCTTTTTCACAGCTGATAATTTTATGCAACGATAGCATAATTTCGTGTTTGTTACTGCTTCCAGTTTTTAATCTTCTGTTTCTTATCAGCTCTTTTTTTATAGTTTTAAAAATTTCGTTGAAATCTTTCTTAGGTGGCAGTCATCTACATGTATTACTCTAATTATATTCTGCTAGCACCTAAATTCTTTGTAGTGCCATACGGTGACATAGGAGAGTTGTTCTGAGCTGTCAACTTCAAAAGGCCCTTGCATAGTCTATGATTAAAGAATTTAGAATATATTAAAACTACTGTTGGAAATCTATACTAATTATTTCGAAAGCTCACTCACCTCGGCTGGAGAACGGTGACGTTACGTGCAACTTAACAACGACGGGAGATATTATTAGAAAGAATTCGAGGTTATGTGCACAGTTTTATAGTCAAGTAACTGCTATGAAGTTAATTTCCATTATACATTCATTGAGTTTGCTTTCATAAAATTTCATTCTTAACAAATAGGGAAAAATTTTACGGCTGAAACAGCGTGGAACTACTTTTCAATAACATGTCGTTAATTACAGAAACACGAAAGACTTAAATTACTCATGGTCCCCGCTCTAACAACTATTGCCAGTTGTCATCATGGCCTGGGCCAAATTTCATAATGCTGCTTGGCTAAAGTCTACATATATGGTTTATTTGCTTTTTACTATTGTCTGAACACTTCCGTTAATGGTCGCTATTGATGAGTTATTAGGTTATTTAAAGTGGACGTCTGACTTCAGATATGTTACTTAAACGACTATTCTGTCAATTCATTTCATCGGAGTTGCTTAACTATTAAATAATCTGGAATCTGTAGTAAGTTCTCTGGCCTCTTCCGACAGGATGACCAAAGATTACATTATGAATTTTTGACCAGCCTCAATCAATAACAACATGATGATTTCGAAGCAATTGTTGCTTCGATGGATGATCGCACTCCCTGAAAACTAAACAGAAATTATTCAAACGTTGAGCTTCAAATATAAGTCAAGTTTGTATTTCAGAAAGTCTATTTGAAACAATTATACGATAGTGCGATCGTCTCTGTTCGTGTTTAATATGTCTATTAATGCTTCAAGTTCTTCAAGCTCAAGAGATTTCATTCAAATTTTGCACAGTGAAACATAGGCCAAGCTCGTATTTGGCCAGATCAAGTCAATCTGTCATAACCTTTCACCCTAAAAATGTGAGCTATTCTAGACCCGTAACAATTCGCAAAAAACAGTCACGGGTTTACACTAGTCGCAAAATGATTTTAGAATGACATGGAAAATATTTTCAGGGAATATGTACAGAGATATTTGAGAAGTCTTCATTACAAGATACAACTGGCACTTGTATTACTATAGGTCATTAACACAAAGTGTAAACAATTACTATCTCGGGGACACTGGCTAGTAATTTTGGGAGTCGCATTTTTTCCCACAGCGGGTATAGATAAACATCTCTGTTAGCCTTTCACATAAAACTCATCGCGATAAAACGCACCAAATGGTTCATGGTGCACAGTAATATTATGTCACACTCACTCCAGCAGCAACAGATGCTCTATCCCAACTGCAAACCAATATATGGACATCCTAAAGGCCACCTGTCACAATTACCCGTAGATCCAGAAGAAGAAGCAAGAACGTATTCCAAAAATCCAGTTTCTGGGCCCCAATTTTAACACATGTGATATATGCACTAAAACAACACTCCAATATGTTTTGTCTCTGGAGATAAAGTTTACATTAACACAACAGGAAATCATTAGATGCGGTGAAGAAAAGTTTGTATTCTATAGCACAGAAACTGACCACGTGGCTGGCAGAAAATAGTTTCATATTACTAACAGATAAATTAGTTGTTTTGGTATCCGTTTGACACAGTGTTTTAATCCAACTATGCACAACTTGCAGCAAAGAACAGTTCCTCCATAAACCGCAGTATACAAGTGAACAAGAACTTTGGTGACATTGTCACATACGACAATCGACACGAAAGTGTGAACGCTGTGCCCGCTGTAACCATTTCGGCCAAATCGGCGTTGAGATTATTAGAAGCATGAGAAGATAATGACCAAGGCTTTTTTTTATTTCATTTTTTGTTTTTGACTTTACTCCACGCCGAGGTCAAGGTCATTATAGGTAGTAAAAGATTGGGGGCAATGAACAGGAAGGAATTCGAGCATGGCTTTTTGAAAGAACCATTTCGACATTCCCCTGGAATAATTTCAAGAGACTGAAAAGAACCGAAGATGGATGGTTGGACGGGAATCCGAACCTGCATCCTCACGAACGTGAGGCCAGAGCATTGCCACTAACCCACGACGCTCGTGAGGTCAAGGAACGGGAAAGAATTACACCATGCAGGCATTGACCTAGAGCAGTGGTTCCCAACGTTGACCGTACCGCCCCCCAGTGGGCGTTAGGGAGATCGAAGGGGGCGTTTGTGAACAAAGGCAAATTTGGGGGGCGTTGACGCCCAGCCAGCGCCCCCCTAGCCAACACTGGCAAGGACTTGTCGATAAGATTAATTAATAACAAAAAACATTTAACAAATGTTTCAGCAAGTAATTCCAAATGTCCTTTAAGCAAGATCAGTGGGGATTAAAAGTTGGTATTAGTACATTATATCTTTGTTCCTAACACCTGCTTCAATGGTTGATGAATGAGTCGCAGCAAGCGCTGTGCACCACATGGATCACCATTATTAGTATGTTTATGTTCCGGATCGATCAACAATGCTTATACGTTTACACTGGTCAGTGTTCAATTGTTCGGTAGTGCCTTCTGACGGAGCGAATACCTATGGTTGACATGAAGTTGTATTAAATTCAAATTTAAGAAAATACTGTGATCCAGAAAACCGGCAACACTGTCAGGTTAACTGAACGTGTCCACGGGTTCGGTGATAGTCTCTTCTGTCGATGGTGAACAGTTTCTGCAGTGCATGTGGTTACCATATTCGGAAGCGTGTATCTTGTTAGCAATATAGCAGCTTTGGGAATTACTTTAACCCTCAGTTAATGTAAGTTTGCTTTACTTTGTACTGAACGTGAATATGGAAATGTTACCACAATGAAATAAACAAGTGTATGCATTCGTAGTTTAAACGGGAATAATATTTCTAGTATGGTTAGCCTCTCTGTCAAAGGTAGGTGTTCCTTGAATCGTGTGAGGTGTCGATTTTACGTTCATCAATAATACACAGACGGAAAAAAAAATCCCAACACCAAGAAAAAATTATTGTAGAGTAATGAAATTTGGACAATGCATTTGTCAAGTTAACATGTTTAATTGATTAAATTTTCAAGATCACAGGTTAATTTAAGCTCAAGAAAATGCATTTCAAATGTGAAATACTGTTAAATTAATAGCCGGTGTAACCTCCAGAATTTTGAATGCAAGCCTGCAAACGTGAATGCATTGTGTCATACAGGTTTCGAATGTCACTTTGTGGTATGGAGTTCCATGCTTGTTGTACTTGTGCTGTCAATACTGGGACGGTCAGTGCTGGCTGTGGATGATGCTGGAGTTGTCGTCCAATGATATCCCATACGTGTTCAATTGGAGAAAGATCTGGTGATCTCGCAGGCCAAGGTAACATGTCGACACTCTGTAGAGCACGTTGCGAGACAACAGCGGTATGAGGGCGAGCGTTATCCTGTTGAAAAACTCCCCCTTGAATGCTGTTCATGAATGGCAGCACTACAGGTTGAATTACCAGACTGACGTACAAATTTGCAGTCAGTGTGTTTGGTATAACCACAAGAGTGCTCCTGCTGTCATAGGAAATTGCTCCCCAGACCATGACTCCAGGTGTAGGTCCAGTGTGTCTAGGCCGCAGACAGTTTGGTTGCAGGCGTTCCCCTGGCCTCCTTCTGACCAACACTCGGCCATCACTGGCACCAAGGCAGAACCTGCTTTCATCAGAAAACACAACAGATCTCCACTCCGTCCTCCAATGAGCTCTGGCTTGACACCACTGGAGTCGCAAACGGCGATGGCTTGTAGTCAGTGGAATGCACGCTACAGGGCTGGAGTCATGGTCTGGGGAGCAATTTCCTATGACAGCAGGAGCACTCTTGTGGTTATACCAAACACACTGACTGCAAATTTGTACGTCAGTCTGGTAATTCAACCTGTAGTGCTGCCATTCATGAACAGCATTCAAGGGGGAGTTTTTCAACAGGATAACGCTCGCCCTCATACCGCTGTTGTCTCGCAACGTGCTCTACAGAGTGTCGACATGTTACCTTGGCCTGCGAGATCACCAGATCTGTCTCCAATTGAACACGTATGGGATATCATTGGACGACAACTCCAGCATCATCCACAGCCAGCACTGACCGTCCCAGTATTGACAGCACAAGTACAACAAGCATGGAACTCCATACCACAAAGTGACATTCGAAACCTGTATGACACAATGCATTCACGTTTGCAGGCTTGCATTCAAAATTCTGGAGGTTACACCGGCTATTAATTTAACAGTATTTCACATTTGAAATGCATTTTCTTGAGCTTAAATTAACCTGTGATCTTGAAAATTTAATCAATTAAACATGTTAACTTGACAAATGCATTGTCCAAATTTCATTACTCTACAATAATTTTTTCTTGGTGTTGGGATTTTTTTTCCGTCTGTGTAAATGGGCTTTAAATGCAAACTGAACAAACCATCATACCGTTTACAACATATATTATGGGAAGCGCTAAGGCATCTAAAATCGATATGTCATATTTGGGAGTCTACAGCTCTTATATTGCATCGTGGGCAGATATTGAAATCCCTCACTTGCTAAGTACTTCGTGTAAGGCCGGCATATATTGAAACGGTAGACAGTTTTCACACCGGCAAAACTGGCACCGGATACGATGTAATCAAATTAGACCTTTAGACCCATTCACACTAGCGGTCAGTTCAGCTCAGCTCAAAAATCACTATACAAGTAATCCAATTGGAGCATTCACACTACGCGGTCCGCTCAGGTCAGGGCAAGGCAACTCAAACTGAAGATCGCGTCGCCACAGATCAACAACGGTCAAGACCTGAGCTGAGCTGACCGCTAGTGTGAACGAGCAACGGTCAGGTCAGATCAAATGGGCGGCGAACGTCTGAAAACTATGCTTGTAAGCAATAAAAAAGAGTAATAAATAAAAAAAAAATGTTTTAACGGTATTTTCTTTCTGTTTATTATAAAGTCGGCAAACTTGAATATAAATTCAAATATTATTACACATTTTAGTACTGTCAAGATACAGATCCTGTTTCCGAAATTTTTTTAAAAATATTGTGAATATATTTTTAGAATCAAATGCTTCTGTACCAGCGTTAGCAAATAAACAAAGAATATTTGTAAAGTAGGATTTCTCTCGCTCATCCTGATATTCACTTTGTACATGGCATGAAATTTTATCCTTCCGTAAATAATTGTGCAAAATATATGTTGCTAAAATTATGTTATCAATTAATCCTGGAGCCGAATTAATTTTTCTAAAATAAATTCGAAATCTTTGAGACCTAAAATATCAAAAGCATTTACCACCACTCGTCTCGCACGGCATAGCCAGTAGTTAGCATTCAGTTTACTCTTGATCTGTTTGCGCTTGAATCTCTGGATGCATCCTCTTTTTGATCTTGACGTATTTTTAGGCTCTTGATCCAAAATCATTGCGATTTAATTGACGTTGGGGTGGAAAACGGCATTGTTATCTATGAGCAATGGAAATGAAATGGCCTCGTCTACTACTTGATCTTGCCTGACCTGAGCTGAGCTGACCGCTAGTGTGAATGCTGCCCTGGATTGTGAGCTGACCTGACCTGACCGCTAGTGTTAATGGGCCTTACACGTAGTCCGGTCTGGCAGATCACCGGCCCTTAGATTTAATTGTTTCTTATGCACACTGGTGCAGGTGATGGAGAGGATCTAATCTCAGTCCCGACAATTTTCTGTAGTTTTGTGATAAGTATCTAATTAATCGCGCGATACTATGACATTAATTGAATTAGTTGATATTAAACCTTATTTGTGAGATAAAACAGCCTACTATTTCGATGTTAGAACAGAATGCGTGCAAAGAGATTTACACATTTTTGAAAGAAGATCAGCTATACATTTATTATTAGTTATAACAATACAGAACAGGTTACACAATTTATTTTGTTAATTTGCCTTTGCAACGCGCCTTCGATACTAACAAAGTATCTTTGTGTTGATACCGCAAATAATAGCACAACCAGATTTACAATTTTAAGTAAAGTGTAAGTTAATTATAATGTTTGTTAGTTCTAATGATAAATATGTAATTTATCATTTTTCAGTTGGTTTAATTTTCTTTTCATTTCGAAATATTCTTTCAGAAATCTCTTTCCATGCCTACATTTTACTTGTGCTTATTCCCAATCTGTAGGTCTCATGTAAGTCAGTAAAGTTTGCTCCTTTGACGAGATCCTTAAAAATCAATTGAAAAAATTTATAGATTTAAATCGCAGTCATAGATATTGTATAATATTTTTAAAAAATTGAGTTCATTTCGTGATTGGTCAAAAATATTCAGTGAAACAAAAATATAGCAGAATATTTGTGTACCTAATTTATTTCACTTTTTCTAGGCCTCTTTTTGTATTTGAGTCAACACAGGATGTATCCAGTACTGTATGTTAATGAAATATTTACTATACTTCGTTCTACGATATAATAAACTATTAAAGTAACGTTTTTTGAATTGTGGATGCCTATTTCTTCCGCCAAAGCAAAAAACTTATTGAACTCGATGCGATAAGGCCGGCGCCGGCTCCGGTTTGAGTGAAAACGATATTAGGCTATATACCATTTTTTTAAAAATCAGTTTTATTTTTTAAATTTTATATTTTCTATGGAGTGAACTGGAAGCACTTAAAGAAGATTTTAAAAACAGATTTCAGGATATTCTTAACAAGACCATTCCAGATTGGGTATTAGAACCTTTCTCAAACCTACAAACAGCAGATTTATCGCTACAGGATGAGTTGATAGAACTGTCAAAAAATGAAGAATTAAAATTGAAATTAAAAAATGGATATCAAGAATTTTGGCTACAGAGGCAAATTCCAGATTTATATTGTTATAAGTTTTTTATTGCATTCCCTGAAAATCCAAAATACCTGGGTGTAACTCTTGATAGAAGTCTCACTTTTAAAATCCACTGTCGCAATGTCAAGATGAAAGTATCAGCACGCAACAACATTCTAAGCAAGTTGACCGGATCTAGCTGGGGAGCTAACCCAAGCGTCATCCGCACCTCTGCCTTAGCATTATTCTACTCCGCAGCAGAGTATGCATTTCCTGTGTGGCAAAAATCCAGCCATGCTAAGACAGTAGACGTTGCGCTCTACAGAACATGCCGGGTCATCATAGGTTGTCTCAGACCATCACCTGTGAGCAAAGTGGGGATACTAGCTGGCATCGCCCCTGGAGATATACGCGGGAAGTTGCCATCAGAGTGGCAAGGCTTAAAGTGATTGAAGAAGTCCGACACCCCCTATATGGCTATACACCAGCGCCATCGAGACTATAGTCCCGTTCAAGCTTCATGCTTCACAGCCACCAACTGGAGCTCCAAGCAATGAAAGAATACTGGCTTGGGAGAACAGATTACAACAAGGGTTCGAGTGGATCAAGCCAAAAGAGGGTCCACCACCTGGGTCTGAACAACCATGGCCCATATGAAACTCGCTAAACAGGCTTCAGGTCGGAGTTGGTCGCTGCAAAGATACACTTGCCACGTGGGAATACCTGGGAGAACAGCCAGATACCACATGTTCGTGCGGCGAGAGAGTAACCATGGTACATTTTCTGTCCACAACTTGGAATAAATGTATCTCAATTTGACCTCCAATCAGCTACTGAGAAAGCCATCACATTGGCAGAAAACTACCACGTATTTGATGCTGTCATCGACACGAGAAGAAGAAGGAGATTGCATTCCCGTCGTCATATTTAGCCGAAAGGGGGATTTAGTGTAGTAAGTAATTTACTAACAAAGAAAAGAAACTGATTGCCAGTAGTGGAAAATAGTGATTTAAGATTCCTGCTGACAAATATAGCACCAAATGTAGAAAAATTAGTATCATTACATCAAGCTCGGACCTCTCACTGATAATTTTACGATAATTTTCAATATATATTTTTAATCAAATTTTGTACAAGGCACCAATAATGTTAATATTCTTCAATAAAGTAATTTAAAAAATCTGTCCTTGTTTTTAAATATTTAATATAGTCCAATTCACCTAATAGGGGTGCCATCAAATCACTGTTTGAAGAAGTGGGCAACAAGCCAATTAAATTGAAGCGCTATGGATTACACAATGTTGATTACAACAACAAAAGACGTCAATGGTGTTTTTTTTTTTCAAACAGGGGGGCGGTGAGTAATTTTTTTTTCGAAAAGGGGGCGGTAGGTCAAAAAGGCTGGGAACCTATGACCTAGAGTGATATGAGGAAATCATGGAAAACTGAAATCTGGGTGGCCGGATAGGGATTCGAACCCGCGTCCTCGCAAATCATAGTCCCGAGCGTTGACACTCACCCACTTTCTCTGTTTAGTTCTTACTGAACGCCTGCGATATATTATTCCGTAATATAATTTTATGCTGCGCTGCCATTCCCAATTTCGTAGTTATCTCTTTTTCTCTTTCTGGTCCACCATATTCCAGGTTCAACCACGCAAGAACAGTCCGAGAATGTCGTACTTCCAAGAATAATTGGGCTGTAAGTTATTATTTTCTTCCTGCACGTTCAATTTTCCTTCCAGTTGTTTATAGTAATCTTCATCTTAAACCGTAACTGATCAATATAAAGACAGTGATCAATCCTCAGCAACTATTGAGGCACCTTGTAATTGAACCACTTGATTTTACTCCTGATACCAATTCCAGGGGTTTCTGATTCTTTCTGCCATGCTGTAATTTTAAATGATTGGATTGGCTCTTCTGCTCATTAAAAAAAAAGGGCAGCAGAGCACGTAAGTTCTTCACTGTCCACGACGACACTGTATCTGGTGTTGGAGGCTGAGACATGGAACATAGCGTTAGAAGGCCTGTAGGCAACTACTAAATTAGTTAGTGTATTACGAGTATTTAGCCCTTGATCTGGTTGCACAGGCATTCAGCGGCAATGCCGTTAGTTTTATGTACTCAGGAGTGTAATATACAGTATATATAGTGCTTCGTGCGAGCTAGCATTGTAATTACTATGGTTCAAAATTCCTTATTTTTAATAATTTAAAAAAAATCACCCTGCGAGTGGTTACTTCTTTCCCTTAGACAGCTGCTTCTGTATTAATGTAATTCCAATTGAAATATTATGATTTCTTCTTGGTATACGTAATACTCCGTAGTCATCGGCCAGTACTCGATTCGAGTTTATGTTTCCAACTTGCAGACGTTGATATGGGCGTCGTTGATGGCTGATGAGGCCGATCCTGGCGTAAAAAAAATCGTCCGCACACGTTGCACCTAATAGTGGGTGTTGAATGTGATAGGGTTTGTCGAGTTTTTTTTTGCCTATTACGAGTTCCTACTGTCAGACTTCGCTGTTCCTCTTTAAATAGTGCGATAGCAGCGGAGGTGATTTTGCGGCAAACGGCGCGGTGTTCAAGTCTATGTTTGTGGTCTTTGTAACGCATCAGGTGGGCATCAGGAAGTGTAATGCCACTGCTGGGCTCACCACGAGGGAGTCAGTTATTATTCATTCCCTGAATATGTCCAATCCATCTGAGTTGGTTACGACAACTTCTTCACTGCTGTACATATGTGCTATTTTTAAGAATGCAGCTTTGGACACATAATCATCACATTTAATGTTCATAACGGAGTGAAGCTTCGGATGGTTAAATCACTCCACATTCTTAATGTCAAGGTGGTAATGGGACATGTGCCACATCCGTACAATAACGTGGCACAAAAACAGCTCGGTACGACAACAGCGTTGTGCACAGTTTCAGATATTTGTTCAGAAACACCCGTTGGGAGACGTATACATATGATACGTGTGCCGCGCTAATTCTGTTTTCTACGCCCTTTTCTGAGGTACACTGTGTTGAAAGGTAGGAGATGTTGTGTACTTGCTTGAGGGATGTGCCGGAGATGTCTAGGAGGCAGGGTGCGCTAACACTTAAGGTTTTTGAGTGTTACATCTACATCTACCTTAATTCTGCGGATTCCAATCCCAAATAGCACGAGGAATGAAAGAATACATAACAGCATCAGTACGGCATCTTATTTCTCGAATCTTATCCCTCCGGTCATTGCTACCTAAATAGGTTGGCGGAAGAAGTATCTCATTGCACTCGTAAGTCAAAGAATTTCGTATATTCTCCAATAAGGTCAAACGCAAACGACATCGTCTGTCTTCCAGAAGATCCCAGCTCAATTTATGTATCAATTCTGTGACCATTTCATAAGGGCTGTGGCAACCAGTCACGAATCAAGCGGCTCTCCTCTGTACTCTCTCCACTGAGTCAATCAAGCCCTAGCGATACAGATCCCAAACTCCACAACAGTAATCCAGATGAGGACGCACTAGTGTTTTATATGCTATTTCCTTTGTATGAGCATTGCAATTCCTCAAAACACGACCTATGAATCGTAATTTAGAATTAGCTTTGCCTACGACGGAAGTTATGTGCAAGTCCCATTTCATGTTGCTTTGAACTATTACACCCCGATACTTCAGGAAATCAATCGTGTCAACAACTGAATTGTTTACTTTGTATTCGTGAACAAACTGATTCGTTTTGTTACTTATTCGCATTGCCTTGCACTTTATGCATTTAAGTTTAAACTGCCATTTACGGCACCATTCGGAAATAACATCCATATCGCGCTGAATTTCTAATCAATCGTCAGAGCACCTTATTTCCCTATAGATAACAACATCATCAGGTCAGTTCAAATAGATCATACGCATTCTTGAAGTATTTAACGGTTTGCTCAGGAGTATATGCTGAAGAGGTGTTGTCATCTGCGTACAGCATTTCTGTTTGTTATGTGAGCACAATTAATCTTGATCAGCGGAGTCTGTCTGCATTCAAGTCCTCCATCAAACCTATATATGATTTCCACGCCTATAATGGGAGTAGTACATAGCTGCCAAATACAGGGAAAAAAGTATAGGCACGAGTACGTGGCCCTGTTTTAAATCATTTATGATAGGGAATTTTTCAGAGATACCACTTTCATGAACAACCTGACCAACAGTGTCATCATTGAGTGCTCTAGTCAATCCCAAAAAAATTTCAGGGCAACCGAATTGTCTTAATACTATTAACACTACACATCTAGGTACACTACAAAAGACCTTCTCTAGGTGATAGATCACCAAAAAGAAAGGTTTTTGATGATCTCTGCACTCCTCTTGAAGTTTTCCGGCACTGAAAATCACGTCTATGGTGTACAGAATCCACACAGAGAATCTTGGATTCTGAGATAATTTGGACGTGTTTAAGCAACTCCACAGTAAGGACTACATAAAACGAACATCTTTTTTGCATCTGGCTTTACGCCTCGTCATTGGAAGCGTAAAACGATTAAGGCATGGAAAGAGAAGCAGTTCGACCGTAGCATTTTGATGGAACTATCCCAGCATTCGCGTGGAGTGAGTTGGGGAAACCGATTCTGGATGGCCGGACGGGAATTCGAATCTACATCTTCCCGAATGCAAGGCCATAGCGTTAACGCTCACCCACCACGCTCGGTAAAACAAACACGACACTTAATTAGGAACTCCCATACCCATGGATGGGTTAAAAGCAGCGATATTTCAACACAAACGACAAGGTTGTTTTCTAATATAAATAATAATCCATCTCATTCCCTTTCGCCGCCAAAGAAAGTTTAACCACACCTAACGATTCTGCGGGAAATAAAGCACAAAGAAGAATCAATGATGTTCAGTTACATGTGTATGGTATATATGCCTCTGTGTGTCATACAGGACAAACATGGAAATAGTAATAGCCAGGTATTCTCCGTTTATTACAGAGTTTTTTTTTGTTTTTTTTTTGCCTTCGAGGCTCGTTCATTACAGCCAGGAGAGGACTAGAGACAAGGTACGTCAATTCGGCCATGAACTCTTTGAAGGAGTCACCCCGACATCCGCCCAGAGTGGTTTAGAAAATCTGCTGAAACTTGGAGGGCTGGACGAGGATTCGAACCCGAGTCCTCTCGAATGCCAGACCCGAGCGCTACCGCTCATCTATAAGTCTAGGTACACAGTGTTTTACATCTAATTGAAATTCGAATTTTCTACTTATGTTTTCACGGAGTTAATTCGAAATAATCGTTTTTACGTCATTGAATGTGTTTATTGCATGGTCTCATCTACCAGTTTCTTAAGTAAAATCAGAGTACATCCATATCCGTCGGCGCTTTCCTTTTTTTTTAACTATGGCTTTACGCCTCGTCGACGTCGAGGTATTAGAGGCGGGATGGAACTGGGAACAAGGAACCGGCAGGAATTCGGCCATGGCTTTATGAAGCAAGAATCCCGGCATTTGCGTGGAGTGATTTGGGGAAACCATGGAAAACCCAAATCTGGATGCCCGGACTGGGATTCGTACCGCCGTCCTCCCGAATGCGACGCCAGAGCGATAACCACTCACCCACCACGCTCGGTCGGCACTATCACACCAGTCAGTAACGTGGCTTTAACATTCGCAATTCCAATAAAAGGCACTTCACACACATTACATTCATGTCAAAAAAATTCTTTATTCGATTGCAGACAGTGAACATTCCATTGTAGATATGCAGTATTCGGTATAAAGTTACTGTGCTCGGAGAAAAAACAAATTAGTAGACGGCCTCACCCGCTGTTTCCGGAACGCCGGTGGTATCCACAATCATCTCACGGAATTCCGCCAGTTTATCAGAGAACAAAATATCGACGAGTGCTGGCGATATATGCCAGAAGAGGAATCCCAAACCATGTAGTGTTCCTTTGAGTCCTGGATCAGATTGTAGCTTTAGACACTGATGTGGCCACAGTCACTGCAGCTTACCGACAACCACGTAAGCAGCATTTTATGTCTCTTCAACGCCAAACATTCGAGATGGAATAGCAAAGCGGCGTGCACTATCATTCGGTGACTGGCCAATAGGCAGACCGTGTGTATGGGTATCTGAAAAGCCTACCTAATATCTCTATAATGGTGCTAGGCCTGACATCATCGAGTCTCGCTCTCTTTCTTTTTCTTAAAGTTTTATGGCACTTCAACATAGAGATAATTTCTGCCAAGATAGGAAGGGGCCAAGCACCTTCCAAATGACGGAGTGAAGGAGATATCTAGAGATTGTTTTGAATGGCTTTCGGCCCCTTTAACCATACAACCAGTTGCAACTATGTTAGTTCGTTTCTCGTTTAGTGCTCAGTATAGACAACACAGGACGGACATAACACTTAATTAAAACCGCCCATGCCCTCAGCCGTACTCGAACTGGCGACCCTTGCAACGTGAGGCCAGCTCGCTAGTCCCTATGCTACGGAGGCCGGCAAATCGGGAGATGGTAGGGGCAGAACACTCGGACAATATTTCAGTGATACTACGCAAAAAAGAATACCAATCAAAAGATAAGTAGTATCAAATAACTATGAGTAAATTACTAACATTAACTACAACATTAACCTGCATTAAAAACGCAATAAATGCGACAATTTTTTTTTTTTTAATTTCTGATACGGTACCGATCAATAGGTGCCTGCAAACAAATATTTATGCAGTTTCTGTTTTTCTGCGCAGTTTGAATAAAAAAGTGCATCATCGGTTAAATAACGGTGAGGCGTTGGATCCGGCAGCAATTTTTTTTTTTAACTGCTTAACGTCTCTTAACAGCGAGGTCTTTAGAGACGGGAAAGGATAGGAAGCCAGGAATGGGAAGGAATTCGGCCATGGCCTTTTGAAGGAAGCATCCCGGCATTTGCCTGGAGTGATTTGGGAAACCATGCAAAACCCAAATCTGGATGCCCGGACGGGGATTCGACCCGCCGTCCTCCCGAATGCGAGGCCAGAACGCTAACCGTTACACCACCACGCTCAGTCCCGGTAGCAAGAAGTCGCCTGATTGATAAGGCCTCGCTGAAACAGCCAGTCAGGAACTCCAGCTGTTGATAATATTGCTTACTAAAGAAAAGTTTTTGTTAGGTCGTACAGACAACAGGGAGTTGTGGGAATCTATTATTGCCCGTTCATCTGCCGAGCAGTAATCCCATCCGGGCATCCAGATTTCGTTTTGCCATGGTTTTCCGAAATCACTCCATCCGCATGGTTTCTTCCACTTCCTTATTCCCATTCCTTTAAACGCATCTAATCAGCTGGATGTCGATGATGTGTAAAGCGGTAAGAAATAAAACTCTTACTCTGAAGTTAATGTACACAGACGGAAAAAAAAATCCCAACACCAAGAAAAAATTATTGTAGAGTAATGAAATTTGGACAATGCATTTGTCAAGTTAACATGTTTAATTGATTAAATTTTCAAGATCACAGGTTAATTTAAGCTCAAGAAAATGCATTTCAAATGTGAAATACTGTTAAATTAATAGCCGGTGTAACCTCCAGAATTTTGAATGCAAGCCTGCAAACGTGAATGCATTGTGTCATACAGGTTTCGAATGTCACTTTGTGGTATGGAGTTCCATGCTTGTTGTACTTGTGCTGTCAATACTGGGGACGGTCAGTGCTGGCTGTGGATGATGCTGGAGTTGTCGTCCAATGATATCCCATACGTGTTCAATTGGAGACAGATCTGGTGATCTCGCAGGCCAAGGTAACATGTCGACACTCTGTAGAGCACGTTGCGAGACAACAGCGGTATGAGGGCGAGCGTAATCCTGTTGAAAAACTCCCCCTTGAATGCTGTTCATGAATGGCAGCACTACAGGTTGAATTACCAGACTGACGTACAAATTTGCAGTCAGTGTGTTTGGTATAACTACAAGAGTGCTCCTGCTGTCATAGGAAATTGCTCCCCAGACCATGACTCCAGGTGTAGGTCCAGTGTGTCTAGGCCGCAGACAGTTTGGTTGCAGGCGTTCCCCTGGCCTCCTTCTGACCAACACTCGGCCATCACTGGCACCAAGGCAGAACCTGCTTTCATCAGAAAACACAACAGATCTCCACTCCGTCCTCCAATGAGCTCTGGCTTGACACCACTGGAGTCGCAAACGGCGATGGCTTGTAGTCAGTGGAATGCACGCTACAGGGCGCCTGGCTCGGAGCTGTCCTTGAAGTAACCGATTTCTAACAGTTCGTTGTGTCACTGTGGTACCAACTGCAGCTCGAATTTCTGTAGTGCTGCCATTCATGAACAGCATTCAAGGGGGAGTTTTTCAACAGGATAACGCTCGCCCTCATACCGCTGTTGTCTCGCAACGTGCTCTACAGAGTGTCGACATGTTACCTTGGCCTGCGAGATCACCAGATCTGTCTCCAATTGAACACGTATGGGATATCATTGGACGACAACTCCAGCATCATCCACAGCCAGCACTGACCGTCCCAGTATTGACAGCACAAGTACAACAAGCATGGAACTCCATACCACAAAGTGACATTCGAAACCTGTATGACACAATGCATTCACGTTTGCAGGCTTGCATTCAAAATTCTGGAGGTTACACCGGCTATTAATTTAACAGTATTTCACATTTGAAATGCATTTTCTTGAGCTTAAATTAACCTGTGATCTTGAAAATTTAATCAATTAAACATGTTAACTTGACAAATGCATTGTCCAAATTTCATTACTCTACAATAATTTTTTCTTGGTGTTGGGATTTTTTTTTCCGTCTGTGTATTTCCTATCCCTGGAAGTGTTGGTAGCCAGGTCTTCATGGAAACGTCATACGTCCGAAGTCAGGATCGTGTGGTACGGGAACCCGGGGCAGAACGGGCTACAAAGTTTAAAATATGTTTAAAAAATATAAAGGGTTAATTAAGAGAGCTGAAAACTTTTCTATCAACATGTTATAATGTATTAATTACAATAATATTGTAAGAAAACTAAATAACACTATATATAGCTTTCAAAAACATAACTATATGTCAGTTGCCCCGAGTATGGGACAGAACGGGGTGGTAAGAACAAGTAATTATAAAAAACATACAAAACTAGTAGTAAAAATAAGTTTTTCTCTGTATTTATTTAGTTTTAAGTGACTAGAAAAATCTTAACTGTAATTATCATCGACTGTGTCCTTTTCAGAAGCCTATCACAAAATGCACACAGCCTCTTCATCTTCGCAATCTAATGCCGCACAGGAATTGTGTGCCCACTTTTAGCACATGGAACAAGCTACCCAACCCTCAACTGACTTTGAATAAAATTCACCGCAATATAAATAATCATAGTCAGAACAATTTTCAGAACCATTCTCGTTAGTTTTGGGCTTTCTCTTGAGCTCCTTTTTTCCATTTCCTTTGGCAAAGTTGTTTTCCTCTTTTTTCTTAACAGTGATGTCTATGTCTTGTTTTGTATGCGGACTATATTAAAAGAGCGGCCTTCCACCTCTTCCGATTCGTCCTTCACGTGCTTTCTTTAACTTTTGAAACAGACATCACAATTTAAGGTGAAACATAAAAAGTTTGTCCTATTCATGCCTTCTTTAACTCTTGGATCATGCATTAGAATTTTAAGTGAAACATAAAATGAAGAGGCCCTGTTATCAATTGACATGAGAGAGCACACCAAGAGCGGGGCAGAATGGGATACATCCCCATTCCACCCTACCAGTTCTGCCCCAGGGATACGATTTAGGTTAGGGAGATAAGGTCACTCGAGAAAGATATGTAAACAAACATTTAACTACATGAATCTAAGGACAATTATACGTATTTCAAGCATGTACCAACTGTATTTGTAATGTAAACAAGTATGTATAGTTAAACTTGGTTACAAAAACATCAAAAGTTACAATTCAGGAGAAGAAAACCATACAACGAAAACTTCACACACTAAAGGCTCGAGAAAACTGGACTAACATGGATGTCGTAGTTGAGCAGCAATGGGTTGGTCTAGTTCTACTTTCCCGCTGGCAATTCCTCCTTGGCATCGAAAAACGTTGAACTTCATTTCGCCCCGGTACCCTATCCTACCCTGGGTTCCCTTATCGCTGAACTACCGATATTGATGTGGCGAGTGTAGGATCGCGGAAAAAAAGATGGCGAGAGTCCACTTTTAGTTTAAGTTAGGTCCAGACGCTGTAATTGTGCTTGTCCGGTACTGTCATGCAGAAGTGTCCGATCAGTATGAAAAGAACTTTATAATGAGTGTACTAATGAGTGACTAATCGCGCGAGAAGTGAACTATTCTAGTGCATGAACGATGAGGGAGTATCGACAGCGACAAAGCATGCGCGTGCTTAACTAACGCTTCAGAATTTCGAACAGTGCAAACTTTAGTGAAGAAGTACGGTCAATAAACCTTATACTAACTGGTGGTTCACTGCGGCAAACGGTGTAAGAAAACATTAACTTCAGTGGTAATAAAAATGTGTACTTTGAAAGCTCCTACTGACTGTTGTTGTTTTGTGATGCTATGCTAGTAACCTTTCCAAAACCAAGTTGGTTGAAAGTACATTCTGCATGGTATTACGACTTATTTAGCTACATATTTTCAATTTTTTTTATCTGCTTAACGTCTATCTAACACCGAGGTCCTTAGAGACGGGAAAGGATGGGGGGCAAGGAATGGGAAGGAATTTGGCCATGGCCTTTTGAAGGAAGCATCCCGGCATTTGCCTGGAGTGATTTGGGAAACCATGGAAATCCCAAATTTGGATGCCCGGACGGGGATTCGAACCGCCGTCCTACCGAATGCGAGGCCAGAACGTTAGCCGTTACACCACCACGCTGGGTCATATTTTCATGGCCCGTGTACGGTGACAAAAAGGAACTTCGTGAAATATTAAGTGTTTTACTAAAGACTGAAATCAAATCAACCACCAATAGTTATCATTATTAAATATACCAATCTTATATTACGTCTTTACAATCGCTATGTAACTTTTTATGCCATTCCAATTTCTAACGGTTTTTCTATCTATAGCTTTTTTTTTGTTGTTATTCTCCTGACTACTTTGATTCAATCCACCTCCTCTAATCTTTTCATCTCCACTTCTCTTCTTCTTCTTTCCGATAAGGCCTACTAGGACCACATGCCAATTTCAATTCTTCATCATTTGTCACTGTTTTTCTTCCGTTCAATCCAATATTCCTTCATCATCTCACTATGTTTCTTCTTTCTCTCCACCGACCACCTCGGAGCATATTTCTTCCACCAAATGCCTTCGAATCCTTCCATACTTAATACCTTATTTCTAAATATCTCTCTTCCCATAATTTCCTATTCTCTTATTTTATTTCTTTCCAGAACTTTATTAACCACTTGAATCCAGCTGGTTTTTTATTTTTTTCTCCCAAATGTAATTGAATATCTTTTCTGTTAATCTGTTACCATTTATTCTATAGATATCTCCAAAAAAACAGCAATCTCCGTTTTCTTACTGACTCTGTTATATTTTATATGTTCTGGTATATTTCCTCATTACTTCTTAATTTCCATAGTTCTATTATTTTAAGTGCCTCAAAATTTTTTATCATAATTTTTCTTTCTAGTAATACCAGTTTATCCAGTCTATAGTTCAATACTAGGCATTCACTAGCAAATAGGCATTCTAAGTTTTAAGATTTTTAGACTGACACTTTTTGTTATAATTCTTTAGTGATACCATACGCTCTTTCCATGGTGCGTATCCTTTCTTCTAAGCGGGGTTTATCTAATGCATATTCTTTAATTATTTCATTCAGATATATAAATTTCTTTACTTTCTCTATTCGTCATATATCTGTCGTTAAAAATTTTGGAGCATTTTTAACGTTTGTAATAAATTTAGTTTTTTCTATAGAAATTCTCAAACCTGTTTTGTTGGCTATTGCTTCAAAGATACTGATCAATATTGTCACATTTGTAATACTCTCTGAGAGTATAGCGAAATCGTTCGCCAATGTCTGGCAATTAATTTCAACGACTTTGTTTTTTTTTCCAAAGTTATTTGTGAAATTTTGTGTTCCTTCAGTTTACTATACCAAATTCATACAATTTTCTTTAAGACACAGTTGAACAAAATGGGTGACAAACCATCACCATGCCGTACACCTGTTTTTATCTTGACAGGTTTTGAAATATCGCCCATAAATTTTACTTTTCACACTGTAAGTGTTTAAAGAATTAGGTTTGCTAATTTAGATTACACTCGAAATTCACGAATTGTTTTATCATCTACATCTACATACATACTTTGCAATTAACAAAATTGTGGGTGGCAGAGGGTGCTCAGCACCAAACCTGTGCATTCCAATCCCGAATGGTACGTGGCAAAAAGGATTCATATAAGCATCAGTGCGGCACCTTATTTCTCTAATCTTATCTTTCCTGTCATTACGACTCAAATAGGGTGGTGGACGAAGTATTTCACCGCACTCGTAAGTGAATGTGGGTGTACGCATGTTTACTAATAAGTTCAAACGAACCGTGCGTCGTCTTTCTACCAGCGACTCCCAGCCCAATATATTAATCAGTTCTATGACGCTTTCTTAAGGACAGTAGCAAGCGGTAACGATTCGAGCGGCTCTTCTTTGTACTTTCTACGAAACATTGCCTTGCACTTTTTACAATTTAGTGTACGTTGCCTTTCGTCGCACCGTGCCGAAATAAGCAGCCAGATCGCAGTGAGCTCCTAACTTCCCTATAAATGACCGCATCATCAGCGAACAACCTAAAACTGCTATTCATTTTATCTCCGAGGTCGTTTTTTAAAATTCATAAAAGGAGTGGTTTTATTACACTTCCTTGAGATACACCCGATGTAACATCTCGATTAGAAGAGATTTCTCCTTCAACGACTTGAAATTGCGACCGACCAGTTAGAAAATACATTCACAAAGCTGATATAATATACCGTAAGCTGGAAACTTCGCCAAAAGGCGATTGTGAGGCACAGGGTGAAAGGATTTATGAAAATCTAGAAACATAACAAAATATATCAACTTGTAAACCCGCATCCAAGGTTTCCCTATCAACAAAATCAAAAGTTTAAAATCTATAAAATTAACTATTATGTCGTTGAAGTTTTAATATTCGTTAATGAATTATAATTTTTAGGTTGAACATTTGTTGTGAGCAAGATATACCTTTTCCGTATCCACCCTGATATTCGCCCAGTTGCATGTAAAGTGTTGTTCAGCAAGAGTTTTGAGAATATTTTTTAAGCAACTTGCAATAGGGATAGTCATCTATAGTTATTAACATTTTGTTTATCAACTTTTTTGTGCAATGGATTTATTATTTCCTACTTTCCATTCATCTGAAATCTTCTCTGTTCTGGTTATGACGCACTTTTCATATTTATGGCTTTATAGGAGATCGACAGTGATGGAATAGATGTGCTTTCCATAAACACGGAACGATACACGCATTTTTCTAAAAAGGTTCAACATTCTTCAATCACGTTAAGGATTCTGGACGCGTACCGTTTCATGCAGGCCCCATTAAGCAAACTGGTTGGGACCCACGAGGGCGGTGACATGCGGTATTGACCCGGAGATGCTCCAATTAGTTAAACGTAGGGGTGTCTTCCCCTGCGAATACATGGGTTCATGGGAGAAGGTAACCGATGCCACACTCCTTCAAAGTCAAAATTTAATAGTTCGTTGTCAGAGTCTGAAATTTCGCGTACCTATTAAGAGCGTGTTACACTAGTGTGGCGCAGTTTCCAAATCAAGACTTAAGGCAATATGCAAGTCTGTACATGAGCACAGACGTGCGGTTACTTGAAGATCTGTTTTAAAAAATTCAGGAGTGTATGTTTGAGGATGTATACCCTAGATACCGACCACTACAGGCCAATCGTGGCAGGCTATGTTAAGGAGTACGCTTGTTGAACTGAACCTTATGACAGGTGTTGAACGATGATATATCGGAACTATTTGCCAGATCGTCCACAGGTATTCCAGGGCCAAAAACTGCACATTGTGGAGTGCAACCACGAGGCGCCGGAAGATTTAATGTGTTACTACGTAAACAATCTGTACCGCTGGGCCATATCATAGTATTTGCCCTCTGGTGTGTTTCAATAGCTATCGGGAGTTCGCATTGAGTCGCCGAATCGGTAACTTCCTCGTAGGCTCTGAGCAGTGAACGAATTTCCTCATTTCTGCAAGTGTGTGTGTTAGTTTAACTTTGCTTGTGGTTTTAGTTTAACTTTGCTTGTGGCAGACAAAACAACTTTGTCTTCGACGTAGTTAAAGCCTATAGCTATGGAAGGGCCTCAGTTTTACGATACAGGCCAATCAATAGCAACAGCTCTACAAACGTGCTACGACAGTGAGACATCTTCAACCCCGATCAACAACTTCAGTCAGCAATGTGAGACGTTCAACATATCAGACCAGCCACCCCCATTTCAGTACCAGGAACATTTTCCGCCACTGCCATTGGCTACATTAACGGAAGATCTACAAACCAATCAGTGCCAGCAAGCTGCAAAGAATCGCCCTCGCTCTCCACCAACAACAGAAACATCTGCAAACTTCGACTCCTCCCTGAACAAGAAGATGAGAAAAGAGGGACGCAGTGAGCAAGAAGAAACAGAAACCATCAGAATGGAGTTGGCAGCAGAC
>CM061921.1:187964348-188013316 GCA_031002005.1 Vandiemenella viatica | reverse complement strand
TAGACAACCTGCAATATAGAGCCATAAGAATATGCTTACGAACGATGAGGTCCACGCCAACTAACGCTTTACTAGTGGAGGCAAAAGAAATGCCTCTGGACATTCGCCGTCAGCTGCTAGCATCGGTTTACTTAATCAGGCGAGTAGAAATTACAAACCACCCTATAATGAAAAAGGCCATAGATTATACAAAAGTGATGGAGAAAAGTGATATGTCCACCATTTCAAGAACTCCCTTTTTGATCCTAAGCTACGAAAAAATAAAACTTATGGCACCTTTAATTATCCAAAATGAAATGCTACCCCTCTTTTAAAGACACTACGAAGTTCTAAGATTCAAACCCAATATGCACTATCTACCAAATAGGATTATGAAAAGTGGGAAAATAAAATCCTTAGCGGATGGGTTCTTATCTCAAACGTGGCCGAATCACATCCACATTTACACTGACTGCTCAAAATCCTCCGACGGAGTTGGATACGCCTACTTTTGTCCTGAATCAAAAGTATCTAAGCAAGTCAGACTACCACCAGAAACTTCGATATACACAGCCGAAGCCCTCGCAATCAGAGAAGCAATAAAATACGGATTCAAGCGATACAGTAAAATCCTGATCCTAACAGATTCGAAAAGCGTAGCTTTAAAACTAGACAACCCAAATAGACATAGTGACCTCAATATGATTTTAGTAGACATTATACAACTGATGCATGCGGCCTACGTAGAAGGAAGAGATGTACACATAGTATCGATCAAGGGTCATGCGTTAATTCAACACAATGAAGCAGTCGACATATTAGCAAAAGATAGTTTTATCACACGGAGAGAGAGAATTTATTCAATTGCCGCACACTGACTTTATACCTATTATCAAGAAACAATATATTATTGACTGGTCAGAATCATGGTCCACAACCCAATCGGTCAGAGGAAAGCACTACGCTTCAATTCAACCCAATATTCCACCCAAACCCTGGTTTGCAACCTACAGAATGAGCAGAAGGCACATATCATCCATAATCTGCATAAGATGGTCCAGTAACGGGGTCGTAAAAAGGGGGACTCACTTGCATCACATCACGTAGAAGATTTTTTTTTCTTATCTTGTATATATTGGTGAGAGTATGCGGAAACCAAGTTTTCGACCTCCAACACCCTCGGCACAATTTTCTGTGGCCAAAAAACATCAAAATTTGGGTACTTTTTTCAGTTTTTCGTCTATAACTCCTTCCTGATAAGTCCTATCAAGAAATATTCTATTTTCAATTTGAAAGAGGACAAAATTTCCTACAACTTTCGTATTACAAACTTTTTTCTAAACTCAAAATTAAGCGAGCTACAGTTCTTTGAAAATCAGCCAAATTTCACAACTTTTCCTAAAAGTTGGGTTTTAACCTACTTTGCAGCTCAAAATGACTTGAAACCCCTTGTATATATAACCGATATATATGTATTTCTGTATGACATAGTATATATATGTACTATACTTTGATTACTGATGGTCCATTCAATAATCATATAGCATTGTTGGCCGGGAGATCCCGAAGGATTGATCGGCCGCCAGGTTACAGTGTTATGGATAGGCCGCGCAGTGCGCTTCTTGTGGCTATCTAACCTGACCAAGTATTAGTACCGCATATAGGGAACCTACAGCTTAAGGTGGAATCCAAACCACAGAATCGTTCTGGCTTACTTCATACTACACAGCAAGCTGTGGCAGAGGTAAAGCTCGGGTTAATGGCCTTTGAAAATTACTGCTGAGAACGGGATTTCGATCTTCAGTCAGATACCTTAACCACTGAGCTACCATTTCGTTCTATTACCTGATGGTATTTGTACCAGTTTGAAAAACGGATTTGCAAAACTGAAAACATAATGTTATGGCACAAAGTTTATTTATGCAGTCAAATTAAGTCATAATAAGTCAAAAATTAGTCATAAATCCATTTATTTTCCGTTTTAATGGATTGAAACAATGTGTTCCATTTGAATTTGTTCCGTACAACAATGGAAAAAAATTGTCGCTATATGAAGCATTTAAATCTCTTCAAGATACAACACCCAACACAAAAATTTTTGCTATGCACGGATGATTCCTCCTGCATAAGGTTATGTGGCATAGTAGTAAATACCTTGGCTGCTTCTGTGGAAAATATGAAGCCTATTTGACAACGAACTGTAGATCCAACATCACAGTTATATTTGACGGATACCGAAGTTATCCTGCGCAGAGACGAATAAGTCATCTGAAATGATTTGTAGTTTGAAAACATCAGATACTTCAGCAGGCATCATTTTCAGTGAGGAAACAAGTGCTACAGTGACGCAGCAAATGAGAGCAGCAAGAACTGTGTAATGTTGATACTAATGCAAAAACTGAAAAAGGAGGCATCCAAGATCAACAGGCAAAACAAGATGCTGCTGGATTGATCGTTGACGCAGCAATTTCCCAAGCAGCAAAATTCGACAGTGTGATGATTCTAAGTGAGTATATTGGCTTTCTCATTTTGCTAATGGGCTTTGGTACCACGAGTTTGAACCCACACACATCCTCTTCATCCATGCATTTGCTGGATGTGATACAATATCAGCATATTTCGGCTATGGGAAAGAAAACTTCTACTGCATGATTCAATACCAACCATATCTGAAAGTAACATGCATGCTAACTTCTCAGAACTCTAGCCTCCAGAGAACATTTGGAGAACACGCAGGGGAACAGATCATCTTGGAACGGTACGGAAAAAATGCTTGTGGAACATTGGAAGGCTCAGATATGAAATGATTAAGAAATCTGCCCAAAAAAATGCATTCAGACTAGCACGGTTGCCACCAAAATCAGATGCGGCAACGTTTCACTCAATATGCACGTACCACCAAGTAAAGGTTGGTTGGGTCGAGAAACGTACCCATTGCCGTGAGGATGAAGGAAAGGCTCGTCCAGTCTTATTACAGTTACAATAATAAATGCATTCAGGAGGACGTCGGTTCGAATTCCCGTCCAAGCATCCAGATTTGGGTTTTCCATGGTTTCCTCAAATCACTCCAGCCGAATGCCGGGATGATTCCTTCAAAAGGCCATGGCCGAAATCCTTCACGTTCCTTGTCCCCAGTCCCATCGTGCCACTAATGATCTCGACGTCGACGAGGCGTAAAGTCATAAAAAAACAATAATAAAAGACGATGCACTTGAGTTTACTTCGAAGGTTGTATCATATTCCTTCCAGAAACCTTGTACTCCTCCATGCAGCTGTCGCTAATCAGGACTGCATTGTTCAGCTGCTTGCAAAAATTGCTATCGCCTGCCTCGTGAAAGCGTTCCTGGAATGTAGTAGATGAAGGAGAGGAAGATTTCTTCGACCTGGAGGAAGCTGTTCCTGATGCAATAGATGAAAGAGACGCAATTCATTGATAAGCCGGGACAATCCAAACGGAAAAGAAATTTATTTATGACCATTTTTAACTTATTTCGAAATTATTATGACTTTATAACTTTGCGTCATAACATTATGCATTGTTGTTCGCTCTATTATCTTTAGTAATAGAGCGATCTGGTAGCTCAAGGCGTCTGACTGGAGATCGAAATCCCGGTCTCAGCAATGATTTTACCGAGCGGGGCGGTGTAACGGTTAGCGTTCTCGCCTCGCATTAGGGAGGACGGCGGTTCGAATCCCCGTCCGGGCATCCAGATTTGGGTTTTCCATGGTTTTCCCCAAATCACTCCAGGAAAATGCCGGGATGCTTCCTTCAAAAAAGGACATGGCCGAATTCCTTCCCATTCCTTGCCCCCATCCTTGGCCCCCATCCTTGTCCCCCATCCTTTCCCGTCTCTAAAGACCTCGATGTTAAAAGGAGACGTAAAGCAGTTAATAAAAAAAGCAATGATTTTCAAAGGTCATTGACCCGACCTTTACCTCTGCCACAGCTTGCTGTGTAATATGAAGTAAGCCAGAACGATTCTGTGGTTTGGATTCCACCTTAAGCTGTAGGTTCCCTATATGCGGTACTAGTACTTGGTCAGGTTAGATAGCCACAAGAAGCGCACTGCGCGGCCTATCCATAACACTGTAACCTGGCGGCCGAACAATCCTTCGGGATCTCCCGGCCAACAATGCTATATGATTATTGAATGGACCATCAGTAATCAAAGTATAGTACATATATATACTATGTCATACAGAAATACATATATATCGGTTATATATACAGGGGTTTCAGGTCATTTTGAGCTGCAAAGTAGGTAAAAACCCAACTTTTAGGAAAAGTGTGAAATTTGGCTGATTTTCAAAGAACTGTAGCTCGCTTAATTTTGAGTTTAGAAAAAAGTTTGTAATACGAAAGTTGTAGGAAATTTTGTCTTCTTTCAAATTGAAAATAGAATATTTCTTGATAGGACTTATCAGGAAGCAGTTATAGACGAAAAACTGAAAAAAGTACCCAAATTTCGATGTTTTTTGGCCACAGAAAATTGTGCCGAGGGTGTTGGAGGTCGAAAACTTGGTTTCTGCATACTCTCACCAATATATACAAGATAAGGAAAAAAAATCTTCTACGTGATGTGATGCAAGTGAGAACTACCCCGTTACTGGACTATATATAGAATAGGAGTGCTCCAATCACCCTCTTGTCAGGAAGACCACGAAGAAGTAGCGGATTTAAATTACATCATCCTAGCTTGCAATCAGTACAAGAACCCCCAAAACAAACTGTACAAAACTCTAGTAAAACTAAATATACCGCTTCCGACCTCCGTAACCTCCCTCTTGATGTCGCAAAGACTACATGAGTCCAACCTAAAACTTTGAACTCCCAGTCAAAATAGGAGATATCACCTAAAGACAGATATAGACAACCAATAATCAGACAAAAGCTTGCTAAGGAAAAACTTAATACACTACAAAAAAATGATACCCACATGATAGACTCACGTTTCAAACCATAAAGTAAAGGACGAGAAATTATTCACACACTTATTCATTATAAAAGTCCGAATGTAAAACTACAAAATACCCAGTGTAACTTATTTTTCAAAACAATCCAATGTAGAACTTGTAATAGGATTGTTAATTACCTTACTCATCTCATTGGTTATTACTTATATAAAATGTATTCTAATCTATAGGTAATGCCGAAACAAATGATACATGAAGGTCACAATAAATATAAATTGTACTATGTCTAAAATAAATACCACTTCAATGTAATACAACATTTTCAATAGTACAGTCAATTATGTATGAAAAATCCAACAAGTGTAATATATAACAGGAATGTTGATCACCGCATTGGCCATGGTGTATATAAAATGTACTACTATCTATAGGTAATACCGAATCAAAAGATACATTAATGTTTATAATAAAATAAATTGTACTATGTCTAGACTAAATGGAACTGTAAAATATTGTACTTAATCAGCTGGTCAATTGGCGCAAGCCAACGACCATAAATAAAAATTAAAAATAGCTATCGGCTTATTAGACTGCTAGCATTGATCTCATGAGCCTATAGCCGACTCGCCTAGATGATTCGTACTGGATTCCCCAGTATAGACACGACGTTATAGCAGACGTGCCGCTATGTCCAGACCACAAAGCACCCTCCTCAAGCTGGTGATCACATTGGAGAACAAGGTTCGGTATGGTCTCCATTACAGAGTCTTCTGGAAATGTGTAGACTTCAGACTGCACTGGGTAATATATTTCAATTAGTCACCGTTGTGTAGAGACTGCACGTGTTATCGTCGTTCGGCCAAAACATATTTCACGAGAGATTTCTATAAATTGAAAAACAACTCCATTTCGACCAAACTATGGAGAATATTCGAAAACATCGCAACGAGAACTGGTCAATCGCGCAACTATATTCAATTTTGTGATCGTAGAGATTGGAGAAAGTTACGATTCTTTTCAGTAAGTCAGTGTATGTTGGAATGTGCATATTTAACCTTCCTAAATTGAGAACGTAACGATATTATTATGAATTAGCTATTCCTCAGTACACATGCTCTAAATTACTTTATATGGATAGCCTCCTTTTCTTGGTGTAACTGATGTACCGCAACGGGGACGAGTTTGACACGTTCTGATATACCACCGGCAACTGTTTCGGAATAGAGTCCCATAATGAAATGGGGACTCTAACGCCTTGATTGTGGATTTTGCTGTGTTACGGAATTTCGGCTATAATCAGACGGAATCTGTTACCGAACGTGGTGGTTGAGCGTTTAAAGTTTTTTTTTTTTTTTTTTTTTTGCTGTTGCTTTACGCCTCGTCGACGGCGAGGTCATTAGAGGCGGGATGGGATTGGGGCAAGGAAAGGGAAGGAATTCAGCCATGGCCTTTTTGAAGGAAGCATCCCGGCATTCACCTGGAGTGATTTGGGGAAACCATGGAAAACCCAAATATGGATGCCTGGACGGGGATTCGAACCCGTGTCCTCCCGAATGCGAGGCCAGAACGTTAACCGTTCACCCACCACGCTTGGTGAGCGTTTAACGCTCTGGCGTCGCATTCGGGAGGATGCGGGTTCGAATCCCCATCCAGGCATTCAGATTTTCCATTTTTTTTTTCCCAAGTCACTCCAGGCTAATGTTGGCACGTTTCCTTCAAAAATAACATGACAGAATTCCTTCCCGTTCTTTGTCCCCGGTCCTTTCCCACCTCTAATGACCTCGACGACGACGTGGCGTAAAGTCATAAGCAAAAAAAAAACAGGAACCTGTTAGCATACTAAGGGTTCGGCTGACCCCGTCTCTCGAAAGCTGCTGATGGAGGACTTTGTAAATTGCCTAAATGGGGAAACTCCCCTTCACCATCTGCCACAGCGAATATCATATTGTAAATACTATTCAGCCGACCTCGGTAGGGTGGGGGCTAGAGTACTGGCCCCGCGTGCCGAAGGTCGCCGGTTCGAGTCCGGCCGAGGGCATGGGTGTATGAGTGTTTGTGTTAAAGTCGTGTCCGTCCTGTGGTGTCCATACATAGTAGTTAAACCGTACTAGAAAAACTAATTCACTGGAAGAGATATCGTACATTGAGCTGGCTGCATGGCTTAGTTGCCGAATACCATAAAAAATAAAAATAAAATTAAAAATACAATTCATATCTCCAAACTGGGTCTATCTAAAATAGATGGAAAGCGGTATATATTTACCGAGATGGGATAGAGATTGTACCATGGGGGCACAAATTAGTACCAGAGTGAATGTTTGTATGATTGTACAGATTGTTTGTGAGTGAAGAGGAATTATACCGTTCATCTGTGTATGTAGAACAGTGCACTGCTTAGAATGCTATATATATATGTAAATAGGCTACTATAAATTTTTAAACAGATACTGCACAAGTGCTGTATATACGTAAAAATACTTAGTTACCGTATAAAATGTTGTACAAAGTATAAATAGATGATGAACATTCTTAAAAATCTTAGTTACTGTACAAAATGTTTTACAAAGTGTAAATAAACGCTGTATATAGTTAATGGTACACTGGAAGATGGTTGGTTAGAGTCCATTGAATAAGTGTACAGAAAATCAGTAATATACATAGAATGAAAAAAAAAATTGTAAAATAGAACAGGTGTAGAGAAAATCAGTTCTGTACATAGACTAAAAAAAAAAAAAAAAAAAACATTTTAAAACATAATAGGTGGACAGAAAAATCATTGCTGTGCATAGGCTGTAAGATTGCTGAGCGCTGTGCTCATTTGCTTCATACAGAATCAAAACACACAAAATATTTTGCTGCAGGGTATACACTGCTTCTGTGCCCAGTGCTCATTGTAAAATCATTGCTGAGCGCTCCGTCTTTCTAGTAAAATAAAATTGGCTAGTGTAAAAATGGCATGAGGTGCTAGATATCAGTTGTCATATCATTTATTGATATCTGTTCGTTAAATTAGTGTCATTGTCAAAAGTAAATAGAGACCACACGAATGCTTTATTACATTAAAGTTATTCTTTTTGACAGTGAATTTATTATTATTTTAAACTTATTCAAAAAATTAATTGACAATGGATTTGCGGACATTCTATTGCTGTTAAACAAAATATTTAAATTTAAAGATTATTTATAACTTCTTAGCTAATATTTCTACTAAAGCGTGTTTTTAGTTGTCTGAACTATAATTTAATTCGTAAAGTCTAAATTTATAAACCTGGCGAGCCTTAACAGCGTTTGCACGACTCTAATGACGACTATCTTCCTGGACCCACAGGGATTCAAAACGAGAGATTGAGTGTTTATTTTCATAGAAGTTTCGTGTGTCTATATCAATACACATTGCACCTCAGTATCGTCACCAAGATGTGGATGTGATGACCCTCTTGTTAGGTGGCTGACACATAATTATCAAGGAATATTCTGGAACGCTACTAGAGTAACCTTCAATACACTGGGTATTATTCTGCGTGCTATCACTAATCAAGACGATTCAGCTATACGCGTGAAAGGAGCTGAGAAAACTCGATGGTTCCAGAAGATTATTCGGAAAAAGTCCTCTACAATATAGACGTTATAGGATGCCCACCTCTTCGAAAACTCAAGCAAATTAATTTGATACAACTCTGTAAAGGGCGTTTATTTTGTAATGCTATATGTGCTGTTGAAAATATATTTTTATTTATCAAATTGTGGGTGAAATAAAAAGAAATCAAAAGAAATGCAACATTTTTTTTTTTTTTTTTTAATTCGTACTTTTCACTTACAAGCAGTACCACAAGCGTCTTATCCAGGATTATAAATTTACTATATTATTAACCTCATCCAGTACTATAAAATTTTAACACGCAGTAATTTATAGTCAAACGATTAACCATAAGTTACTTGAGCCATTAAATACTATTAATATACATATCATCCAGCATTTGTACCATAGCCATACAATAGTCAAGTTCCACTTAACTATCTAAAATGTCCAAAGACTCCTTGTAGTATCTTGCAAATAGGTAGCCTTGTTCTTCTTGATGGCAAACGCACCGGTCACTGCAGGCTGCGCGTCGATAGATTCCTACAAGTCGATTCTACGAATAATCAGAATTGAGATAAACTCCAGTCCTCCGTTCGGCAGGAGACGGTAAGGGCGCCGAGTGGGACGTCGGTCTGGGTGTTGGTGGTATTGAATAAATCGGTCACAACATCCAATTCCCTGATTAGCGCGTTTCATTACTCACAAATTAGTGTAACTTTGTTGTTGTGGCCAATTTTTTCTAGCACGACAACCGGTCCAAAATCGTGCATGGACAATAAACCTGTCATCAAACGTTTAGAATCACCAGAGTTCAGATGATACATCGATGAGAACAATATCACTTGACGGACAATGAATTAAGAATAAAACTAGCAGAACAGTTGGGGGGGGGGGAGTGCATAGGGTGGGTGGAGGAAAACCGGTTAAATCCTGCCTCACCGGAGCAATGAGGGTAATACTGTTCAATCCTGTCTATGGAAGGACACCTGACCCACAATTCAGTCATCTGTCAACAGCTAGTGCGTGGGAGGAGTGGTAAGGGGTAAGCCTGGCCTCCTGTTCCACAACATCATCAATCCGTGCATGGCACGAGCGGCTGCAATATATCTTGTCATTGTGGCCCTCTTTTTTGATCAAAGGTAGTTTAAGGAAGCAATTTGTTACCCAGTGAGAGAGGAGAAGCATGTTCAATCCTGTCTAATTACGGCTACCGATCAACTTGTCAACAGCGTCCAAACCTAAGTTAAGGAAATAGTTTGTTACCCAAAAGCTAGATTAAGGGAGGATGGAAGGAAGGGATTTGCACACGTCCATGAACATGTCAGTAACTCCACGGGTTATCCCTAATTTGCATAACAATAGGGGCACTAGTACAGCGAACTGGGCTTGGCTAATTTTCATAACAACAGGTCACCTAATCTGTATAAACTTTGTTTGGCCGGGAGCCGCCCTTGTCTAACTACTTAAAATGCATATAATAGGACCATACAGACTGAGAACATTAAAAACAACAATTATTGAAAACTGAAACACAAGAAAAGTATTTGAGGATTTTTGAGATGCGATAACCCACATGCTACCCAAATAGGAAAGGGAAGAAATGGACATAGAGTGATAATGATTTAAAACATTTTATTGAAAGGCTTAAAAAAAAGTGGAAGCGGGAAAGAGGAGAGAGAAGTATACAAATTGGTGGAATGAATTGAATACAAAATTAGTCAAAATAGCATAAAAAATGGAGAAAATATTTTAAGAATACGGCTGATGAGATTGATGAAGAAAGGTAATAGAACAGAAAATGAGTAAATCATGGGAGGAGTTCTCTCAAATGTATTGACATCATTTAGACGGGAATGCGAAGACAGATAATTTTTTGCTTGTGGCTAAGGAATTGTCAGTTGAAGGAGTAATGAGCATGAAACTACAAGGTAGAAGAATTTGTGAAGTCAGTGAGGAGATTAGAGGATTTCTGATAAATTACTTTTAGGGAAATAAAAATGACATACGGTGTGTGGAAAGTTACTGGAGGAAGCAGTAAGAAGTATGAAAAGTCGAAAAGCAATAGACCATTTGTGGTTCAAACCTGCAGGCCTCCCTGGTATGCAAAGACATTATAAAATTCTTAAAGCCGTTTGGGTTTAGAAAAACGTATCAGAAGTTTGGTAGAAGATGTGAGATGTTATCATTGTTTAAAAAGGGAGAATTTTTTATCGCTTTCTTTCTCGTCAACATCACGCAACAAATAACGGGAAGGAATTTGGCCATTTTTGAAGGAATCATTCACCTGGAGTGCTTTCGGGAAAATTGAAAAGCGAAATATAGATGACCAGACGGAGATTTGAACCAGCGTCTCCCTGAATGGCATACTCGAACGTTGTTGGTCACCTACCAGGCTCGGTAAAAGGGGAAATATCATACTTTGATGGACCAGTTCCAAATTATTAAAGTTTTTCTGAAAATCGTTCTAACTAAAGTAAAGGCAACTACAAAAGAAGCAGTGTATGAGGAGAAACATTGTTTTAGAGCGCAAAGGGGTAAAACAGATCTAATGACATTAGTATTTACAATATCATAGGCTTTGGTATACTACTGCCATCTGCCATGTTCAAAGACTGTATATACGTTACTTACGGAAAGAATCAATAGATAGGTTAGCGTATTTTTGTTTTGTGTTTAATGTTCCGATTAAATATTAATTTTATGTTCAGTTGCAAGTTAAGGCATCATGATAATATAAATCTCCGATTAAAAGCCCAAACCTAAAGATTAAAATTTTGAAGACGCAGTCAATATCGGTTCAGTAGTTTTCAAATAATTAGAAATCTTATATATATACATATATATATATATTGACTTGTGTTTCCATATATTTCACTTTTCAGCCACCACTACCTAACACAAATCACTGTTGTTTGTGTGTGGAATCGATAGCTGTGGCTGCGCCACTTTCATATTTCTGCCAAAGACGTATGTGTCATGGTGTATCACTTTTCAGACAATACTATCTAGCTTAGATCACTGGTGTTTCTGTGTGGTAGTACCACAGAGTCACCCGTCGATCACAACGTTGGTCCAATTTCTATAACTGTGGGATTGTAGGAGATATGGTGGTTGAAGGTGGCCGATCAAGGATATTTTCGTATTTAGACCAAAGAGATGTGTCTCCGTATATATCAATTTGCTGCCATAACTACATAGCGTAGATCATTGGTGTTTGTGTGTGGTAGTTGTATCGTATCTCCTATCGTGTACTATGGTGGTTAGATGTCGGTACCTATGGATGTGTGGGAGATATGGTGGTTGAAATTGATCGACCTGCGGCACTTTCATATTTCTACCAAACACGTATGTGTCCCGGTTTATCTGTTTTCAGTCAAAACTATATAGCGCGGATCACTGGTGTTTGTATGTGGCAGTAGCACAGAGTTACCCATCGATCACAACGTTGGCCGAATTTCGGTAACTGGGGGATTGTGGGAGATATGGTGGTTGAAATTGGTAGATCAAGGATATTTTCGTATTTCGGCCAAAGACATGTGTGTCCGTATATTTTACTTTGTTGCCTGAACTACATAGCGCAGATGCCTGGCGTTTGTGTATGGTAATTGATCGAGCCTCACATCGTGCACTATGGTGGTTAGATGTCGGTAGCTGCCAATCCAAATTCCTTACAAACTCGAACGAAGTCGTGGGTACCAGCCATTATATAAAAAAATGTTTATGGTTAAATTACTCCAATAATCACCAAAAATCACGTGACGACGTCTGACGATATACTTACATCCGGAAGGGTCGCCATTATTACACACATCCACGAGTGTTTTTAGTTGCATTTCGTTTATTTATATTCGTTCGATGTAGATGGTTTCATTATATTCTCTTATCCTGTTATAGCAAGAAAAGAAATATGAATCATGTTTATATCGCGATACAGTGAATGTATTAATGCGCGTACAATAGTGTTTATTTATATTCGTTTGCTGTATATGGTTCCATTATTTCTGTTATTCACTGTTATAAGAAAAGAAATATGGAATCACACTTACATCGCGATACAGTAAATGTAGAAAAAAATACACAGAATAATAAATAGAATTTACATTTTTGCGAATTTACACGCACCAGTTAGTTTTTTTTATTTTTATTGCGTGGAAAGATCTGTTCGATACCGTAGTCTATTTATGTAATACACTCGTGTGTTAAATATTTATTCTAGAACGTTGTCATTTACAATAACTTTAAACGCTGCTGGGTTGGCACAACTTAACATCTACTGTACCTGTCAGATATCAGAATATCAGTTATCAGAATTTATGAATTTATATTGATAAAATATTTAAATATTCATAGAAATTATATATGTATAAACATCTGTCTGTTCTAATTCTGGACAATCTGCAGGTATGCAAATAAATTTAAAAAAAAAAAAACCAAGTGAAATATCATTACCACAATCATTTTGTTATATCTGTTTCATACAATCATAGTTACTCTGATCTATTTCATCAGCTGAAACAAACTAAATACATCTATTCAAATAATATAACAATGAAACACTGAAAGGATACAGATTTAACGTTCCCAGTATTGATTAAATGTTTGCTTAGTCAATATTTCGTCTTCAGAATACATAAAAATTTGACTCTCACAGAAGTGTTTTTTCTTATCATTGTAGCTAAATCTTTTTAGGTGTACAGATGCTGTCTCTATCATTCAGACACATAGGAGCCCCTTAAAGCCCAAGTGGTGTAACTCACATGAATCAGATTTTGAGAATAGTAATGTTTTACTACGTTATTAATAAAAAAATATTGTTTTCTCTATTTTGAAGTTTTTTTCTCAACAATGTATCATTAAAGAGTTATTCTAGATTATGCTGGCAGTTTTCAATAATTTTAAAATTTCTTTCTTTTTTGGAGGGGCTTTGTTTGGAGTTACACCATTTGTGATATGAAAAGAGAAAAGATTCTCTTTAATAAAAATACAAACAATATTTTATTGCAACATCCATTTTTTATTCCACTATTAATACATTTTTTTTCTCTGCACCACTTGTAAGTTAACAAACAGTAATGTTCACACAGTTCAGTTAAAGCACTAGATTTATTCTTTCACTTTCAAAATATAAAAACATAAAACATTCACTTAGCGGGGTCACCAACCAACAATTATTCTGAAACTAGACTTCTTTTCCTGTAGACTGCAGAATCGGTGGAAAAGAATTATTCATTCTATTCTAACCGAAGTAATAACTTTCATGTCTAACACGAACCAACAACGTTCAACTCTCTCTTGACTTCATAGAACATAATTATCTTTGTACATGGAAACATTTACAACTCTCTCGTACCGTTTATGTTGTTATGCTACACCCCCCCTCGTCAAAAATATGTGACGAAAGAGTCATTTTTTCAAAAAATAAATAAATAAATAAATGCTGAATTCGTCAAAGGAAATAACTAAAACTACTGCTAATATAAATACACACAGCTTCATTTTACAAAGAAAAGATTAACCTAGCTGGTTGGTGTAATCCCCTTAAAATATACATATCACTTAAAGCTACACATTTATCATGAATATATGGACATGAACAACCAAATAACAATATTAATGAAACGGTGGAGATATTCAACAGTCTTCCACCAAGAGTAACGCTTCTCGCTCACTCATGAAAGTACTATTGTAACTTTAAACCGTCACTTAACGTTTAAAACACAATACTGAGAAAAATTGCTACTTGGACCAAAATAAATTTGACATTCGTTCGTTCTGCCGTAGCTATCGGCAACCGTTTGACAAAGCAAACAGTACTGTTACACATAACACTGAATGTACATCAACACTCGCACTCCTGTAGTTAGGTATCTGCACTCAGAGCTGGGGTATTTAGGTGTTATTTTAGTATATTAGGTGCGTATAAATCGCCTTGGCGATTGTGAAAAGGTATCCGCACGCTTGAGCGAAAGACAAGTTGGGCTTCATCTTTGGATCAGATTTTAGAGTGATACAGAGAGAAAAAAATTCGCTGTCGCGAAATACGATGTTCCCTCACAGGGAAAATTAGGTATAGCATGTACTTATGTTCATTGTTTCGTTCGGAGTAGAGTGAATGTTTCAGGCGTTCCCCGAACTACACCTTCAGCATTTATTTCTAACACGAGACATGGTCTTCCTGTGCTGAATTGACCTGGCATCTCCCCATGAAACTACCTGTATTGCACCCGTTTCTTTTCCCATGACTACCTTCATATGTGTGGTATGGCTTGTAAACTCTGGCGTACTCCCTTTCATGCCCAACTTCACTCCCACCAATGTGGGTCAATTGTTGCCTATTCTGAAATCCCCATTGCACCATAAAATTACACAAGGTTCCATTTCCATTTGCAAAATATGTTTGACTGCTTTTGTTTTGTTGCTCTTAACAGTAGTAATTGCCTTCCCCTTGACGGGCCACCTAACTATCTTCTTCTCCTCGTCTATTGCTGACATAATTTTACATTAGGGTTATTTCTTCCCGCACTACCTCAGCTTGTTCTTTCCCCTTGCTTAACTCCAAGCACACTCTCTATTCTGTTTCTTCCCCTTTCCTCACGTCCTGAGTCAAATGGATTGTCTTTTCTTCTATATCTGGCCGGTACTGGTAGTTTTGAGACGAAACTTTCACCGTCTGTAGGGTGCAAAGTTCCTGAAAATGCCCTAAATCTTCCTTAATCTGAACCAATTCAGATCCATTACTGACTACCTTGTCCTGCAGCTCCGACAGTCGATTCTCGACCTTTGCAAATCTAGACTCAAATGACAAATTTAATGAGTCTACCAATTTACTATTTCCAGTCTTAAATTCTGCCTTAAGGGCTGAGTAACTTTCTCCTGTTTTAGTATGAAGGGCAAGATTGTCTTGTTTCAGTGAGTGAATGTCAGCCTGAAGGGCAGAGCTTCTTTCTTCTAATTTAGCACGAAGGGCAAGATTGTCTTCCTTTAGTGAGTGAATGCCAGCCTGAAGGGCAAGATTGTCTTCCTTTAGTGAGTGAATGTCAGCCTGAAGGGCAGAGTACTTGCTTCTAATTTAGTATGAAGGTTAAGGAAGTCCTTTTTTTGCGAGTGAATGAGACTGAACAAATCACTCATAGATATATCACTACCTTTCGAGACACCTTCCATTATCACTCACTCCGAAGAAAAAATAGTTAAGAAAAAATATTTCGGCTCAATTATGCCAAAAAATTAAAGTAAACAAGCGTGAGATACTGACTAAACAAAACTACTGGACATGCAAAATCTAAAAATTACTCAAAAGCAAATCGTCCAACTTTACTAATTGTCAAAGGTTTCCTTGTCTGTTGTGACAAGAAGTAATTTGTCATCGCCGATGAAAATTAGCGTTTGTTAAAGAAATTTCAAATAAATTGAAAAAATATAATTCAGGAAGAATTGTTATTGAATTGCTAGGGTAATATATGAGTTCTGATTCCTATCTTTTCGATGTTTTCACCTGGCTGCTTCTACAACACGCGCCGTCGTTTACGCTGTTGTTCGTCAGCTGTTCCTTGCCGGCCCTGGCAGTGTAGTGGCTAGCGCGCTGGCTTCGCATTGCAAGGGCCACCGGTTCGAGTCCGGCCTCGGGCATGGGTGGTTTTAATTAAGTGTTGTGTTCGTCTTGTGCTGTCCTCACTGTAGCGTCCACAATATCATGATTAGAGCCTGATACAATACTCTGTACAAAAACAAATTGGAGCTGGTTAAATGGTCGTAATGACCGAAGGCCATTATTTAAAAAAAAAAAATAAAAAAAACTGTTCCTTGCAGTGAGTTTCTATAGCTGCAATCGCTGTTCTGCGACGCTCTTACTGTCAGTACATTCTACTTGTCGTCTTTGCCTATATCTCTGTTAACGCTTGGTGTAGACTCTCTATTGTCTTTGATCTGCTTCAGTTCAAACATCCAGTATAAAAAAACTTTTACTTCTCTTCCAGCGTGTATTCACAATTCTGTTATATCGATTTCCGCTACTAATTTATCCACGCGTCACTGTCACGCTAGCCATGTAAGTTAACAAACAGTAGTTTTCACAGTTCAGGTAAAGCACTAGATTTATTCTTTCACTTCCACATAAAACATTCCCTCATCGGGGTGACCAATAAAAATTATTTTACAATCAGACTTCTTCTCATGCCTAACAGTACTGGTGGCTTTGTCAAACGGTTACCAATAGCTACGGCAGAATGAACGAGTGTCAAATTTATTTTGTTTCAAGTACCATTTTTTCTCAGTATTGTGTTTATTAAATGTTAAGAGATTGTTTAAAGTTACAATAGTATTTTAACAGGTGAGAAAGAAGTGTTACTCTTGGTGGGAGACTATTGAATATCTCCACCATTTCGTTAATGTTTTTTTTTTTTTTTTCTGGTTGTTCAAGTCCATGTATTTATGATATGAATGTGTAGCTTGTAAGTGATATGTATATTTTGAGGGGGCTACACCAACCAGCTAGGTTAATCTGTTCTTTGTAAAATGAAACTGTATGTATTTATATTTGCAGTAATTTTAGCTATTTCCTTGGACGAATTCGGCATTTTTTGTGAAAAATGCCTAAATGCCTCTTTCGTCACATTTTTCTGATAAGGGGGGGGGGTGTAGCATAACAACAGAAATGGTACGAGAGAGTTGAAAATGCTTCTACGTACAAAGATAACTATAGATTACTCTGTGCAGAAGTGGAGTAGACAGTTGAACGTTGTTGGTTCGTGTAGACATGAAAGTTATGACTTCGGTTAAAATAGAATGAATGATGCTACTCCACGGATTCTACAGTCTACAGGAGAAGAAGTCTGATTGTATAATAATTTTTGTTGGTGGCCCCGGTGAGGGAATGTTTTATTTTGAAAGTGAAAGAATAAATGTAATGCTTTAACTGAACTGTGCATATTACTGTTTATCAACTTACACACTGTCAATATCATTTTCAATATTGTCATCTGCATCTAGTGGCCGAGTGTCTCCAGCATCATCTCTCAGAGTAAGGGTGATAGATGGGTGGAATGAATGGTAAAGGGTCTTGCATATCCTTTTTCTTCTTTTGGCCTTAGATTTGTGTACAGTTTTTCTTGAGATACGTTATCAAGATTAACAAGTCTGCCTCTTTTAGGCCCAGGTTTGAAGTTTAGTTCTGAAAAAAGGCATTTCTTCAGAAAGAATTCCTTTGAAAAAAATTGAACATGGTGCTTCCTATCGATACTGGATCCATTGCATTTGTAGCCATGATACAGGATGTTTTTCCGTATCAACCTTTCTTTTGGTGATAAGTTGTAAAAGATTTCCTACAGACAAAAAGTCATCATGAGTCATCAGAGCTGGGGCGTAGCTTGGGGAACCCCTAAGCGCAGCTCAGGGGGCAAAAACTCACCTCAGGGGGTCCCTTAAAGCTCAGGGAGCCCCTGCCAGCCAGCAAACCTCACAAGAATTGGTAGAGCGAAAAAAAAAAAACGTCGCCCACTTGGCAATATATTTTTTTGCACCGGGGCCCTTGCATCACAGTCAGTCAGTCAGAATACGTTTGAATATACTGTATTCATCACTTGCTTGCTCCATTATCTGCCGAAATGCTTGGCTCACTAACACTGGTCTCACCACTGCTCATAATGACACATCAAAACTTAACAGCTATGTTATTAAAAAATGTTTTTAGTTTATGCGGTTACAACATTTCTAGATGAGCAACGAGTGGTTGAATTGTAAACAGTCGCAGGCACAGTGGTGTAACTCCAATATACACCACTTTAGCTTTTACCCAACAGATGGCTGCATTGAATGCATAAACTAGTGCTGCCACCTATAAGGTTGTTAAGGGAACTAGAAATTACACCACTTGTGCTATAAACAGAATGCAACTTGCTACCGAGCGTGGTGGTGTAACGGATAGCGTTCTGGCCTCGCATTCGGGAGGACGGCGGTTCGAATCCCCGTCCGGGCATCCAGATTTGGGTTTTCCATGGTTTCCCCAAATCACTCCAGGTGAATGCCGGGATGCTTCCTTCAAAAGGCCATGGCCGAATTCCTTCCCATTCCTTGCCCCCATCCTTTCCCGTCTCTAAAGACCACGTTGTTAAAAAGGGACGTTAAACTGTAAAAAAAAAAAGCGACTTGCTGAACACTTCTTAAAACATCAGCTCCAAAAAAAACTAAAATTAGGCTTACACCACTTGGGCTTTAAGGGGAGAGATGGAAGAGACTGCCAAAGAGCTGAAATGAAATGTTGTGTAATTCAGGAAGCTTTAATCTGCTGAAGAGTCGTTGTGGCAGTTACTGTGATTTAACATGAGAAGGTCACGAAAATTAGCCGTTGATACACGTGATTGTTTTCGCTGATTAATAAATTAAACAGTTAATCGAGAGCAGATACTCACCGAACTAGCGAGGAGGTCCCCACATACTGCTCTCTGCGGACCAGCTGTACTAAACCATAGTCAGCGCGCTACAGCCGCTCTGCCCGCCGCTAGTTATGAATAAAAAATATAATGTTCAGAAGAGGCTTTAACTTTCTGTGCCGGCACATCACAGATTTTAAGCCAGATAATAAGCCATCAAATCGAGTGAATTTCATCAAAATCAGTGATGCAGGGACAAACAGACAAAGACCCGTTAGAGATTTAAATTAATATTAGCATTTACAGCAGTGGACCTAGCAGTAATATTAGCGCAGGCTATGGTTATGTTGAAATACAGCCTGGACCATGTTTTTTGCTAAATATCCACTCGAGCCTTATATTTCGATGGCGTAAAGAAAAATCCACAATTTACGGAAGTAGTGGTTGCCATTTATCCGCGAACCGTGTAAATTTTTCACTAACGTGTTTTGTAGTGTTCCATTTGTGTAAAGTTTTCTACCATCATAGGCGTACTTACATGTTTTGCCTGTAAACTGCTGTCAGAATTTAAAACACTAACAATGTTTGAAAAAGTCAACAACAATATTTACAGAATCCAAAAACACAAAATCGAAAGTCCATTGAAGCGATACACCAAAGTTTAATCTGTTGAATTATTATTAAAGTAATTTTGTTAAACCCGAAGTTCGGTGGTTTTTGGATGATACCATAACAAAGATATTAATAGACATTGCCCCTACAGACAGACATTGCCTCTTGTACACAGCTTCATCCACGTGAACCTAAGTTTCTGGACGAATTTAAAATATGTCTTGTACGGTTTGAATTTAACAGAGGACAATCGGAAAATAGGAACGTAAATGATATATGCGGTTTGAGTTTAACAGAGGAAAATCGGAAATTAGGAACGTAAAAGATATATGCTTGCATTAAACTATCCTGCTGTAAAATTTAAATTGGTAGTATATAAGCGAATTTTTGTAAAATAAATATTTAATGCTATGAACAGTGAATAACAGTAAAAAAATGAACGCAGAAAAATCTGGATTCGAATTTACGATAACGTAGTGGCCTCACATCCGAAAGATCGCAAGTTCAAATTCGCGTACGCCAATCCAGATTTCCATTTTCAGTGGATTTCCGATATCACTCCAGGCAAATGCCCAGATGGTTCCTCCAAAGGCCACGATCACATTATTTCCCTTTCCTGGCCTCGACATAGACGAAGCGTAACGCACCAAGGAAAAATAAATTGTTATACGCCATCAGACAAATTCTTGTGCTGGAACAAATAGACAGACATAATCCAAAAACACAAAACTGAAAGTCCGTTGACACTTCACACCAAAGTTTCATCTACATCTACATATATACTCTGCAATTCACAAAATTGTGGGTGGCAGAGGGTGCTCAGCACCAAAGCTAATCTCTTTGCTGTGCATTCCAATCCCTAATGGTACGAGGGAAAAAAGAATTCATATAAGAATCAGTCCGGCACCTTATTTCTCTAATTTTATCTTTCCTGTCCTTCCGACTCAAATAGGTTGGTGGAAGAAGTATTTCACTACACTCATGAGTGAAAGTTGGAGTACGCATCTTTTCCAATAAGTTTAAACGAAACGTGTGTCGTCTATCTACCAGAGACTCCCAACCTAATCTACTAATCAGTTCTGTGACGCTTTCATAAGGACTGTAGCAAGCGGTCACGAATCGAGCGGCTCTTCTCTGTACTTTCTCAATACTTTCGATCAATCCCTTACGAAACGGGTCCCAAATGGCACAACAATAATCCAAATGTGGACGCACAAGAGATTTGTACGCTATCTCCTTTGTTTGTTCGTTACAATTTTTCAAGATTCTACCTATGAATCGCAGCCTAGAATTTGCTCTACCTACTAAAGAATTAATGTGTATGTCCCATTTCATGTTCCTTTGTACTGTTACTCCCAAATATTTAATAGAATCGACCATATCAATAACTGTGTTGTTTAACTCGTATTTCTGAACAATCGGATTCTTTTTGTTAGTTATGCTCATTGTCTTGCACTTTTTACAGTTTAGAGTAAGTTGCCACTCAGCGCACCAAGCCAAAATAACATCCAGATCGCGCTGAATTTCTAAGCAATCGGCCAGAGTTCTTACTTCCCTATAAATAACCGCATCATCAGCAAACAATCTAAAAAGGCTTTTCACTTTATCTCCGAGATCGTTTATAAAAATTAAGAAAAGAAGTGGTCCAATTACACTTCCTTGAGGTACACCCGATGTAACATCTAGATTAGAAGAACTTTCTCCTTCAACGACAACATACTGCGACCGACCAGTTAGAAAATCCTTTATCCATTCACAAAGCTGATCCGATATACCGTAAGCTCGAAGCTTCGCTAAAAGGCGGTTGTGTGGCACAGAGTCAAAGGCTTTCTGGAAATCTAAAAAAAATTGCATCTACTTGTGAACCTGTATCGATAACTTTCATTACGTCGTGTGTAAATAGGGCCAGCTGTGTTTCACATGATCTTTTCTTCCGAAATCCATGTTGATTTGTTGTAAGCAAATTATTATAATCTAGAAAATTCATAATGTTCGAGCATATAATATGCTCCATAACTCTACTACAAACAGATCTTATAGATATGGGACGATAGTTCCCAGGATCACTTCGATCACCTTTTTTGAAAATCGGAGTTACTTGCGCGATTTTCCAGTCTGAAGGTACTTTTCGCTCTTCTAATGATTTACTGAATATATCTGTTAATCTGATGAATAATTATTAAAGTAATTTTGTTTCACCAGAAGATCAGTTTGGTGGTTTTGTATGATACCATAACAGAGCCTCCTCAGACGATTTAGAGATAAACTTTATTATGAAAGGTTGGCCTTCACCAATCACTCTGTCAGAGATTTTCTTGTTTTTCTTCCAATCCAGTGTTAGGCCTGGTGGTCTGTTGCAGTCTCAATCCATCTTTTTGGTGTTCCTCGTACATCTCTGTGATTGTTTAGTGGGATCCGGTCCGTCTTCACCTTAGTACATGATGATCTGTAGTTTTGCACAGTTTGAGAATTGCTTTAACTTTGACTTCCATAAGGATTTCATCTGATCTTTCTCGTGGTGTGTAACCAGCTGATCTTCAAATGAATCGCATCTCAGCTGTCATTGCCCTCCGCTCATCGCCTTTGCGAAGTGTCCAGGCCTCGTTGCCGAACAGTAGGGTAGGTTTGGCCAGTAAGTTATATAGTCTCATTCTTGTGTGCCGTTGAACAAGAGATGGTCTGAAGGTGTATTTATGCGATTCTATGTATGGAAATAGTGTTTTGCATATGTAAAGTATGTTATGGATTACTGTGTGGATCAGTTTTTGTCTATGGCCATTTTTTGTTGCTTTTCTGTTTGGTCCTACTTTATTCTCTATTCTTGTGTTTCCAACCCTTGCATCGAAGTCACCCATTAAAAGAAGGTAGTCATGTTTATTGACCTTATCTATGATTTCTTGAAATTTTGTGTATAGCTTATCAGTTTCTGCATTTCTACCCAGTTCTGGAGCGTACACTCACACAACTGTCAGGAAACCACGTTGCATTTTTAGTATTACATCTTTATCCATTCATTCCAAAATGTGTCGTGATCTATCTTTGAAAACAGTATGTACCATGAACGTGACTCCTACTTGTGCTCTTACATTTCTGTCGACTCCACTGAAGATTTGATCATAGTTGGTTGTGTCCTTTATACCTTCAAAATTGCGCTAGGTTTCTGTTATGACTGTTACCCTAACACCTTTCTTGTTGAAGTTACTATTCATTTACTCATCTTTGTGTGATAGTGCTTCTATACTCCATGTACCAAATAGGGTTATGTCCTTTTTCCAGCTCGTGTCCCTTTTCTTGCCATGGTAGTCATTATTAATAACCAACCTTCTATTTCTTCTTTGAGACTTGAAAGCAAAACGTTTAGTCCTACCAATTGGATGCTAGACAAGAGGTAGCAAATCTGTCTTTGGGGCTGCCACATTGACACTTCCAGACCAGCGTTTGATTTTTCTGTTGGGGTTGACACTCTCAGCCTTATCAAACCTGTAAGGCAACCGGTTTTCAGAGATCATGTAATTTGATACATTTGAATATTTTACTCCAGGGAAAATCGAAAAAAATACCATTTCGTATAATTTCCCTCTTCCTGGATACTCTAATAAGGACGAATTTGTAAAGGCATGGTCTGAAGTTGGAAAAGCAGTGAAAATGGCAGGTATGTAATAGTATATGTAGAGATATACATTATTTTATACACATTAATTTAAAATCCAAATAAAAAATACCTATTTTCACTTCTGTGTTTAGAACACCGTGGTATGAAAAGCAATTTGTATTTTATTTGAAATACATTTTACATCTATTTACCGATTGCAAAATGTAAAATACTTTTCTTAGGTTTCCATATTTTTTATTTAATATAGATTTTATACTTCACGAATATTAATATATGAACACCTTCAACCTATTGGCAATCAAAAGTCAAATGACAACTAGGTCTGTTGCGCAAATAACAATGACATCGACACGATTACTACAGCTAGCAGAGTGGGGCATAGATATGGGCAATGGTCCTGCTTCCATAATAGCACAGAAGAAACTAGTGATTGCAGTCTCTTTTGAGTAGCCTCGTGTGTGGATCCGTGTCATCAACCAGTTACTAACTAGTAGTAACTCAGTGACCAACCAGTTCCGTTTCTTTTGAGTAGCCTCGTGTGCAGACGTCCTTAAGCAAAATCACTTGCAACTTAACGGAATTGGTCTTAAATGAAACACTAAAGCTTTTGACGTTTCACTGAGTAAAATAAACATTTTAAAAGATCGAATACAGGTTCAAATACGGTAGCTGGCATATTTGGTGACGTCGAAACACGAATAATTGCTCAAGCGACGATGCCAGATCCAACGGTCAAGTCCCAAGGCGTAGCTCCTAAAAATGCAGAAAAATCACTAGCTCACTTGAATAACTAAGTTTAATGCCGACTAAAACAATCAAAGTATAAATAGAAACGATGAGCAGTCTTTCTTACTTCAATCGACATAAATATCAGTAATTGCTTTGGGACAAATTTTATGAAAAAGATAAAAATTTCTACGATCCACAAAATCTTACTTCGTCAAGCATTATGGAATTAGGAAAATACCTAAACCAACTATTGCTCGACAGGACTCAAGATCCTCTTATTTCGTGGTGACAGCAAAAAACTATTTATCCATTACTATATAAAGTGGAACTGAAAATGCTATATATGTCACTGCCCCATCTGTGCCATGTAAGAGTAATTTCTTTCAAGGTGGGCATGGGTACATAAGCTTACTGAAGCCTGAGATGATATCCAAAATAGTATTACTTGATCACAGTTTAAATTAATCAAGTTATATATATATATATATATATATATGTGTGTGTACATTTATAAGAAACTGATTGTTAAGTTGGTAGGTTCTATAATAACGCTTAAAAAATATTCTTTTAAAGTTTCATTTTTATTGTAAAACTACCAGCAAAAATGAATTTGAATTTGAATTTCCATTTCATTTTGTAACAGTTAGTACGAAACTACTAAGAAATAATTTGGTTTAATTTTATTCTTCTGCAAACCCACAGAATTTGTTAGTTTATTTTATTATTATAAAGACTGATTATACTGTAATTTTATAACATTACGTAAAATTTTGATTTTCAAATAATAACAAAACATTTTATTATCATAGTTAATATTATTTCATTTCATAAATTAATGGCTGAACACCATGTAGCTCATACATCCACCACACGCTACGCCCTCCCGGCGGACACGCATACATTCACTCCCACCATAAGCTCCAACCGCTCGATTGTAAGGCCGGACATCGAACCTGGATGCACAGCCGGGCCCAACTCCTTTAAAATTTCGGATCTGCCCACCTCTTGATGGAAGTGTATTTACGTGTTTATTGTTTTTTGTGCAAGACTGTAGATTATGTTTGTTCAGTTTGGTGTGTTATTTGTGATGTGAACAAATTAAGATAGAAAAAGGACAAGGTTGAAATTCGATGCTGGCCATTTCAGGCCTACTTTTCCGAAGGACACCCATGATGGCTGATTTAATCCATGAATTTGGTGTACAATCTATCAATAGGAATTGTGCACCAATACCTCTCGCTGGCCAAATCATGATGATGAAAACTTCTTCCAACACCTGGATTCGAACTAGCCAACCCCTTGTCACGCGTTGGGCAATTTCACGGCGTTGCAATCAACTGAACCAATAGCGTGACCATTTCCTATCATATGCTCGCAAAATTATAGGAGGTGACATATTTTCAATGGCTGTGGAAGCTGATATCACACAAAGTTCACGCCAAAGTTTTTTTTTTTTTTTTGGGGTGGGGGGGGGGGGGAGATACCCTGATGTTTGGTCACTAGTTGTATGTTGATCTGTTTTAGGATCCGTTCTCGCTTTTCATTCATGGACTCGGATTCAAATTCGAGTCCGGCCATCTATATTTCGGTTTTTCGTGGCTTGCCGAAATCACTCCAGCTGAAGATCGGGATGGTTCTTTCAAAAGTCCATAGCCAAGTTCCTTCCCTTCCCTCCTTGCCCCCAGTCCGTTACCGCCTCTAGTGAGTTTTGCAATGAATGTAACACATCTTGTCTCACTCGATGCACAGTACGTGTAATTGTAAGGATGTGACATATGGTCAGGCTAACAGACATGACGAAATTAAAAGGATTAATTTTATTCATTTTGTTTACGGAAGCCTAAAAATTCAGCATTCACGTAACTGATTACGGACGTTGATGGGGTATGAAATATCACAAATTGCACCTCTGTGTGTCCGTTATGTTGACTTGTTAACGCCCTCAGTCAAACCGATTGCAATCTTATTTCTGAGAGGAGACAGGCATTCGTCGATTTCTGTTGTATCCGGAACTTCATTTCCTACATTGTTCATTTCTTGAAACGCTGTATCAGTCGCCCAGTTGAGGTTCATTACTGAATACGTGTAACTAATGTTTACAGAAGCACTTCCCTCAACCGAAGAGATTTAATGAATAGGATACATGTCGACATTTACGGTATATTCGGTTGCGAGGCTCGCTGCAAACAGCACGGCTGCCTCAGTTACAAGTTCGAATACAGTGTGGGTTTCGTGGAACCGACCTTCGATGTTGACGGCCGCCACAGAAAGTTATCTCGTTAACTGCTCGCGAACGACTGATGGTGTTATATTGTTTCAGCATGACACGCAGTCAACTTTGTTAGCAGCATCGTCGCAATGTAATGAATAGCTCGTCTCCATCTCCAGGTACAGATGACGAGTTGTGTCTACAATGCATGCGAACTACTAATTAGATGTCGGATAGGTTTTGTTGTCAATCCTCCCACAGCTAATGAATAAGAATCATCGTGTACCTGAGTAATTGTGATTTAGATGAAGTATTGTGCTCTGCTCCTGCCGTGTTTGGAGTGGATACTCTTCAGATCATGTTGGCAAATGTACAGTCGTTTCCTCAATGGAAACTAAACCCTATTGTTGTCCCGCCGCTATCTGTACGCCTATTACCCTAAACAGAATACGTTGCAGCCGGCCTCGGTAGCATAGGGGCTAGGGTGCTAGTTCCAAGTGCAGAGGGTCGCGTGTTCAAGTCCGGCCGAGGGCATTGGTGTTTAGTGCAATTGTTGTGTGTCTCGTGCGTTGTCCTTCACTTGACTACTCAGATAAATACTAGGAGACTCAATAATATATACACGATGATCATTTATAAATATATTAACGAATGGTCGCTGAATGATTATAATATCTAGTGCCATTTAAAAAAAAAATACTTTGCATACTTTAAACGTGCGTGTGTTTTGTGTTTCAGTGATCCATACCCGAATATCGTATTCAAAAGTTTGTAACTTTATGTTCTAGGAGATTCTCAAAACACTGTAATTAAAAAGGTAAAAAGAAGTTTCCACCTCAGCGCGTGGCATATCAATGGCAGACATAGTCAAATATAGGAATAAGATTTTTTTTTTAACTGGAAAATAAAGAGTTAAGCGGCCGTCAAAACCGGTAACTTTCCAACATTATTGTCACCAGGTCTATCTAGAAAAACGCTATTGCCTAGGATATTAGTAACAAATTTCGTCTTCAATAACGGCAACGTCCTGTATTTAAGCAACAAGTACTAAAAATACATGTGTAGCGAACGAGCAGAGGAGTTGACTGGCATAACTGCAGCTATTTATGTTGGGATCGAACCCGGAGTACCGTTGATAAGACAACCACGGTACGCATTTGAGCACGCGTGATGCTACAATCAACCGGAAATAGGCCGTTAACATGGCACGGCATTCAGTTATCATCACAACTATATAAATAACTCATAAACAATTGTTCAGTATGTAAGTATCGCCACACTGGGAGGTAAGCGACAAGCGAGCATGAGTTTTGACCCATACCAAATTCAACTCAAACTAAACTGTAAAAATACCAAACCAGCAGTGTTGCCCACCATTTGCGAGATTGCGTCCTATCCATCTTCTTTTTTGAAGTGAAAACTTTTATAGGCGCGCTAGGCGATGTTTTGACGAGAGTAAATCCATGAGTCACCGACATGCTATGACGTGCCGTCACCGTCACGCTATGACGTGTTGCGCATATCAAATGCGTGTTGGACGTTTTATGGATGGGTAAAATCTTATGAGTTCGTATCGCCAACATGCTAATGTTAACAGTATAACTGTAGCTATAAGTATGACGTGTTGCACTTGGACAGCCATAAAATTATAGTTTATACTCGTATCTGAGATATAAAAATGAATGATTGTTTGCTTTTTCTTACAATGCTCTTCATATAAACACACAGTTTTTATCCGATTTTGATGGAACTTTGCATACGTATACTTTAAAACAAAAGAAAAATAATGTTTGCGTTTGATTTACAAAAACCTAAACCCTTTCCTTAATTTCTGTCAACGTTGTCATACAAACTCACAGTTTTTAATCCAATTTTGACAGTACTTAGGACACACTACAAAACAAGGCGGTCTGGTAGCGCATCCTTTAGGGCGCTTACTATTGAAAGTTTCTTTCTGCGGAGGTGGGTTCAAATCCAATGGTCAGTAGAAACTTTAGGAATTGTATTTGATTATACGAGCTACGCCGAGATCTTCCATGGTTCTGATTCCACGTTAAATTGTAAGCCACTAAGGAAAAAACTGGCCTTCCTACCACTGACATATAAAGATACGGAAAGATTGGACAAACCTTCGGGTGTGGACTAAGTTAGATTTTTATTTTTTTAAGTGAAAACTTCTTTAGGAGCATTGGGCGATTTTTGGATGCGTAAAATCTTATGAGTTGGCGACACCGACATGCTAATGTTAACAGTATATCTGTAGCGATCTGGTGGGTCAGTGGTTAAGGTGTCTGAATGGGAAACAAAAGGTCCCTGGTTCGAGTCCCTGTCTGGCCGGGGATTCTTATAGACACTTAACTCGACTTTCACCTCTGGCACAGCTTGCTGTGTAAGGTGAAGGACGCCAGAACGCTTCGTGGTTCGCTTTCCACGTTAAACTGTATGTCCTCTGTACCTCAGTAGGACTACCGGGTTAGGTTAAGGCTGCTAATGACAGGGAAAGAATACGCAGCCACTAGAAATCCTGTAACCAGTTCATTACGACCACAAGGAATTATTATTATTTAGTATATCTGTAGCTATAACTATGACGTGTTGCGCATATTATATTGATAGTTTCAAGTTTACACTTCTGTCGGCAGTCCCCAACCACTGTTCTTTTTTTTTATGGTTTTAGGCCTCATTGACGTCGAGGTCATTAGAGGTGGAAAGGACTGGGTATAAAGAACGGGAAAGAATTCGGCCAGGACTTTTTGAAGGATGCATCCCTATATTCACCTGGAGTGATCTGAGAAAACCATGGAAAACCCAAATCTGGATGTTCGGACGGGGATTCGAACCTGCGTCCTCCCGAATGCGCTCACCCAACACTCTCGGTCCCATCTTCTTCCCTGGCTGGTGTCACGATGTGACTTTGTGACCTTACAAAGGGATTTCTGAAGCTTTCCCACTTCGCCATATTATTATAGATGGTCGGGAAAGAAGTGGGTACAAGTAACAGCCACTGCCTTTTGAAGAAACCATCGTGGCATTCACCCAGAGTGATTCTGGAAAACCGAAATTCTGATGGCCGGACGGAGGCTTGATCCCCACGAGAAGAAATCACGGTGAAAGCTATTCTTGTTGTAAAGTTGCAGCTATAACAACATAATGGCTATCCCTTATTCATTAGGATTCAATGGGCGGGAATATCTTTCAGGCAGGTCTCATATATTGGTAAAAGTCCACCAACGCAACGCAACTTGGATTCGAGTCCGAAGTTTGGTAAAAATGTTGAATTTCTTCACCGATTTTCCTTTCGGATTCAGCTAAAACACCAGAATAGTGATTATCTGAAAACCTATGCTAAATTTAGTAACTGCTTGTCTATACATTATACTAATATGTGGATTGGTTTAGACGTTATTTCATTAATGGTAGGTACTGAGAATAATGGTACCTTTGTGTAACTTTAGAAAGACAAGATTCGCTTTTTGATTAGAAACTGGGTAATTGGATGACAGACATTATCATCAATAGTTTCGAGCTACTAGCTATGTCTGCTTTGTGCACAAGCCTCGCCATTTTCTTCTTTCTTCTCACCCTCATGAATGAACCATCGTGACATTAATCTGGAGTGATTATTGGGAAACCATATAAAATTGAAATCTGGATGATTGGTAAGGGGTTCAAACCTGCAACCTTCCGAGCATTAACCACTGACCGACCAGACTGTATATAGTCGAAATTCCCCGTTATCTTCCTTATAATACTTTCAAGTACAGCATGGAAAAATTCTTTATTTACCACGAAGAGGTTAGGCTAAATTAGTATTTTTGTTTAAAATTAAAGAATAATAATAATTTTAATAAAGATAAATTTAAGAATATTTTTGTTTTAACAGTTTTATTTTACGACGTCAGTTGCTACAATCTGTGCATTCAGAAAGCCGTGCGGCACAGGCATTGGCTCTTTCATGCATCTTGTTTTCCCGCAATCGCAGCTACGCCATTTATAGGCTCAATGTGGAGCTAAGTTGTTTAGAATAAACATAGTCGACTGTGGATGATAGCTTAGCATGCTTGTCTAATGGAGAACTTTAGGACTTTTACGTGAGGTATTACCATGCGTATAGAGAATAGTTTTAGAATGGCTGTGTTACGTTCAGCAATAGAATCGAAGAGTGGTAGAAATTCTGCGGAACTATAATTCTATAACTTCTTGAGTTCATTTTCTCATTTCTTCTAGCCTGTAGTGTTCTAGAAACTATTAGGCATTAAAGTGTGGTTTAGGGACTATCTTCAGTACACGCGGTCTGACAATTTAGTTCGCGAGCTTACAACCGCGGCGGGAGTCATGGATTGGTGCTGAGTGTCGTGAAAATGTTCGACCTGGAACTAAAGCACAGCGCGATCACTGAAACCGGGTCAGAATGGGACTGAAATGCGAGGAATGTTAGCGCAGGTGTACGGCGACAATATGATAAAGAAAAGCGATGTGATAATGCATTAAAAAGTATGCGGAGAGGAGGGAACAAGCGACTAAGGGAGCATCCAGAAACCACGTGACTCGGAGTAGGGGAAAGGAGCAGGGCTACGTGGAGGGGAGGGAATTTCCGAACCAAGATACGTAGCTGTTCATTCATATTATTTTCACAGTTAAAATAAGTTACAGAACATTGAACAGCAAGTGAATATTTATTTACGTCATTGAATTATCTTCGTATGTAATTTAGAAGAGAAAACGGTACAAAATATCCTCGGGAATCAATAAGGAAAAAGCCCGGGGGAGGGGGGGGGTGTTAGAGGCAAAAGCACTGTATTATTGAATTCTTTCTCTACCTGTAGATCAAAGTAGCTTTGATACGATGGCGTTTCTGATGATACTTAGAACATCAAGGCTAATAGGAAGGCAGATCTGGAGACATTTCTGCAACGGCACATCAAAAATTGCTTCAATGGATGGAATAGGCGTTGGCACTGCTGCATCGCTTACCAATGGCAGTACATGGAAGTTGACAACAGCGGTATTCCGAAATAAAGCAAGTAGGTTTTTTTTTTCTTTTTTTTGGAGTGTTATCTGTTTCTGTGCATCGGTGTATTAACCTCACCTTGGGGCTAGGCTAAGGAGGGATGCAAATAGTTTTATATTAGTAATTAGTATCTTTCAGGGATGTGGAAGAATTGCTACGGCATAATCTGTAAATTATTCCAAGCAATGTCGCTGGAGTTTAGTCAAACGTAAAAAAAACTATCGCCTAAAGAGAAAACTGTGAATATTGAAAGTATGAATGAAAAAGAAGAAAGACTGTAAAACCACGCGGAGAGGGGAAAAATAGGCTCCTCTGCCTTACGAAAGGAGACAAGAAAGTACTGGTCCACACATATATTTCCATTAAGCTTTTACTTCAGATTTTCTATGCTTTAAATGGAAAGACATGGATTTTACTGTTTTCTAAAAAAATATTCTTTTTTGCTTATGGAATTGCACTTCCTCGACATCGAGGTTTTAGAGGCGGGAAATAACTGGAGTCAAACAATGGGAAGGAATTCGGCTACTGCCTTTTTGAAGGAGCCATCCCGGCATTCGCCTTGAGGCCGTACGGGGATTTAGAATATGAGGTTGAGGAGAAAAGAATATTCCTTTAATAGTAAGTTTTTACGCTATGATACCCTATAATTTGGAGAGGGGACTCTGTGGCAGGGAAGAAATTTCGGTTTCACGAATAGAAAAAGGAAATACGAAAAAAAATTATTACCTCGTAACCAGAATACCCGTAACTGGAACACTGCAAATACCAGAGGTGTCCTAACAAAATCGAAGAAAAAGAAAACCTCAGTACTTTTACCGGAAGTTTAGGGAAATCTTCAAGCAATTCCTTTTACAGTACAAATTTTGCTGAGAGATAAAAAAAAAAAAGCATTCAAATACTTGGAGTTTAATATTCTGAATGTTTTTAATAACTTTGATATAGAAGATTCGCCACCCATTCTTCGTACCCAAGGAAAACGAGCTTCTGTACCAGTAACAAGGATACGCATGAAGAGTGCCTCGCAACTTCCCTGTAAACATCGTCGACAGACAAATCAGAACACGCTTCAGCAGATCACCTCGTTATAACAGGCCCACGCTATCTTTGAGCATAACAAGGTGAAACAAGACAACATCCAAGAACTACATGATCAAACAACTGTATTGTTATATATCAAGAGATACATTTTTTTTCTCCCTTTCAATAAAATTAATTGTAAAACGAATATTTATAGAATTATTTTGCAGAAATGAATAATAAAATTCCAGAATATTGACTGACAAGAGACTTGAATCATTAATGTGAAAATTGCTACAGAGCAAATATTATGAAATCCAATACATTAAGGAAAGTATTCGCCAAAAATTACTGTCATGCACGTCACAGAAATGGCAGAGAAAATAGGTGTGTCATGAGGGTGTGGAGGGGAGAGTTGCCATGGTGCCACCACGCGGGAAAAATCATAACTAGTGCAACTTCATGCCTTCTGTTTCCTTGAGAAGCCCTATCATGTTAGCGCATCATCTCTGGAAGTTATTAGAATATTTGTGGTTTTTGATGGGCCTGATGTTTGCTAAGTGGTCAGTTTATGAATTTATTATTAAGAAATCAGATAACTTACCGCTTCGGAACGAAATTATTTTGTAGGAGTAATGTTTTTTCTGTAAGTTCCTCACTTGGTGATTATTATTGTTTCTTCGCATTGTTAAGATAGAATGACGATTCTGTAACGGCGCCAAACAGGGCAAAGTGCCCACCTGCTGGTGGCCGTGGCGTCTGTCTGCTGCGCACGGATTCTGTTTGTTTCTTGTATATTATTAACACTGTACAATGCTTTCAACAGATGCTTTATTATCATGTGAAGCTGAACTGAGTATATTGATAACAATGTAAAAGCAAAAGTAATTACATTATCTATATTTTGTGGTGGTATTTCAACGGCTGGAAACTTCTTTCACTGCGAGTCCAAAGGGTATTGTCGTTCAACAATACAGTAAAAAGCAAATGAAAAAGCCAAACAAGGGTACTTTGCAGATGTTCACATCAAGTTCATATAAAAACGTACTTGAAGTTTCAAAAGCAAATAAAAAGAAGAAAACAAAAAATTAAGGAAACCAATGTTACATAGAGAACTACCAACCGCAGGGAATCTAACGCAAAAAGAGTGTTATTTAGTGATGGCGATGATCAAGAATACACACGGTGCCTGTACTGCAATGAAAGTTTTTCAGCTCGAGATCACAGGAACGATAGATCGAGTGCCAAGTGTGTTACTTTTGGGCTTACGAACTCTGTGATGGAATTGAACGAAACAGCTATTCCTTCATTTACGAAAATTTCAATTGAAGTGCCTTTTGCCCGTTATAATTTCTATTATTTGCGAATTAAATGACTTTTTCTTAAAATAAAGTACAGTGTTTTGCAAATTTAGAGCGTTTTTTAATCACTCATTTTCTCTTTTGGAAGCTAAGTGGCCACTTGGGTACTTTTTGAAAAATTGGTTATTTTTGGTACTAAACTTAATGCAAAGTTAGCTAAAAAAATTCTGGTATGTAGTAGGATAGATGAACTTTGTAGCAACTGATTTTGATGCCTTTAGGTATATTGTAAGTTACCTTAAAACATCGTCAAACCATAGCCTGGCCACTTTGCCCGGCCTTCGCCTACTGGGACAATTCTGTTCATTATTCTATTCATCGATTGCGTTGATGCTTGTATATTCCCAAATCACGTAATGTTCTGTAATAGGATCAGTATGGGATAGGATAGTGAGCAGTGGACAGGTTTAACATAGAATGAAGATGTAAGACTGGATGTTGTCTCGGAGTTGAATCTTCTCGGCTTGTTATCCGAGAAGATTTTATTAATGGAATGAAGATAATGCTGATTAGATACGCCGATAAAAAATTATGATTTTGTATGATTATAAGATGGAGGAGGAATTTCAGGTTTTAAGTCTTTACCAGTTTGGGTTAATGGATTGAATTATTAGGCAAGAATAAACACGGATTACATAGCCAACTGAAACGGGGTCTATTAACTCGTGGTTTAGGCCAAAAAGCGACATAATCGTTCACCATTTTTCTTTTCCCTGGAGCTATTGAGCTGTTGGAGTTAGATATGACCACTATAACAACTAAATAGTATGTATGCCCTAATGTACAGTACATGATGCTGTAAATTATAAGCCCCAAGCCTGCAGTCTAGAATGATTTTGCAAAGATAGCAGTAATTTACAACCAACATAATTCTCAAATAATCGGAGATTTTTCTGCTCAAATTAAGTGTGGCTTTACCGAACGTAGTTGGTGAGCGATAATGATCTGGACTTGCATGTAAACAGTTTAAATTAAGATTCAAGCTATTACTGTACCGTGGCAGTAGCTGAAGACTCTTACAGGTAAAAGTGATATGTTCTCGGTCACAGCTTCACCTGAGAGAATGTGCGATGGCCGAATTCCTTCCAGTTTCCAGTTTCCTGCTTCCAGTCCTTTCTCGCCTGTAATGACCTCGACGTCAATGAGGCGTAAATCCACAAAACAATACATACAAGTTACTCAATAATTTCATACCGATAGTTGAAACATAACAATTCCTCGTATAATGTATCTTCCAGAAAGAATCAATAAAGCTACAGTACGACAAAACAAGATACAGAAGATAACTGCAGCCCGTTTATTCCTATAGTTAAGTATTTTACAGCACGGCGTATAACCACTAACGTGAATATTATAATTTTATGGACTATCTCCATTCTGAAATGAGACACTCAGCGCAGGAAGTATATCCCTGAACGCAATTTCTCCCGGTGGTCATAGTGTGGCAATTATGAACAAAACGTTTTAAAAGAGACAAAACAATTCATGGCCTGTCTTTAAAATACATGGTTTTCACATTATTCCTTTTCCAAAGCGTATATTTTCCGATTCGAACTGAAGCAATCGTACAGACCTTTCACTGCGGATGACGTCAAAGAGATGACTTTCCGATACTCTAGCTCAGTGCTGATGACGGTTTTAGACGTCCACTGCAAGTCTTGTCTGCGTGGGCAAGTATTCGTTAAGTTTGAAGCGGAAGTAGACATAGCTGTCTTATCACTTTACTATAGTGTAAGTAGGTCTATTTATAACGCGAGTGCTGTTTCTAAAGGTGATTTAACCTCTATACCAGAGCGGAAGGCTGAGGAAACAGCATATTGTTGTCAAACGTGTATGTCCTACAGGACTTTGCTTCTCATCACAAAAACGTTTGAATCCAACATCTTTTATATTACTAAAATCGTTGTTTCAGTATTTATGGGAAAATATTTAGTCTAAATCAGTTTAAAGGTCGGGCGTACATGATAGTGATGAAGATGTACTATGTTGAATCAAACTTCTGTGCCTTTCGACTAGGAATATATCATTTTACTTTTAACTTTTGTATGTTTTTTTGGTTATGTATTTGTATTTACAATTGCATACATTTCTGAGATAAAAAACTTATCCTACATGCCTGTACATGCTCTCGTATGAGAAGCAAGAAACTGTGGCCTTTTGGAGGATCTAAACTGCTGAGCGGGACTCTGCGAGTTCGGCTGATGAATTTCGTCCGCTTTGTACTACCCGTGATCGACGAAAAATCTTCTTGAATTTCCTTCCTGATACAATTGTCCTCCAAACTTGCTCTGGTGTTCATTGGAGGGGTAGTACTTGGCCACTCCTGTAACATCACGGAACTACTAGCTTCTCACAGAGCGTGATGGTGTAATGGCTAGCGTTCTGGCCTCGCATTCGGGAGGACGGCGGTTCGAATCCCCGTCCGGGCATCCAGATTTGGGATTTCCATGGTTTCCAAATTCACTCCAGGCAAATGCCGAGCAGCTTCCTTTAAAAGGCCATGGCCGAATTCCTTCCCATTCCTTACCCCCCATCCTTTCCCGTCTCTAAAGACCTCGCTGTTAGAGAGACGTTAAGCAGATAAAAAATAAAAAAATAAAAACTAGCTTCTCTAACTTGCCAACATGTAACAGGACATAATAATTTGTCACGGCGCATAGGAATCAGATCTGCGATTGGTCTAGACATATCACACACATATTTGGCGTGGTTTCTTGGCGTCCGGAACGAGAACACGTCTCCCAAGAAGCTGCTCCGAGGCTAAGTTCGGCGAAACATTCACCGCTATTGTTGCCGCTCTAACCAGACCCACGTCATTAGATATCTGTTCCCTGCCATTCTTAGTAAGAGTTTACACGCCAATCTATGCAAATGCTTAAGGCCCCTACCGCAAATTCTCCTTTTCGCCAAGTCCAAACTTTCATATTCAAAGTCCACGGCCGCACTTACCCCTGCGGCGGGCTCCAGTATCATTTTAATACATATGAAACAGTTTTCCGCGAATTTGAAGGCACGTGAACGGAGAGTGGGGCTCCCCTCCCTCAACCTGCCAGTAATATTCCCGACTCCGGCCGGTGTTTTGGTTTCTCCGGAGAAACTTGTTTGTATGAAATTGATACTTGGGCCAGTTAGTGTGATTTTTCGCTAGATCAAGATTACAACTTCTTTTCGACCCAGCCTTTTACTATTTTATTGGTAAGTAATATATGCTTGAGTATAACAAATTTTATTCATTTATCCATTTGTAAACTCCATTGGCTAATAGATTAAGAATTTTCAATTTTTTGTTTTATTATTTTTAATTTTTATATTTATTGTAGCGTAGAAATTGTATAGTTCTTTGTAGTATTTCATTAAAATGTTGTATAGATAGACAAGTAAGTGTTTATTTTTCCTTAAAACAAATCGTTGTGCCTGAGTAATCTTTGATGATAACTGACCTAATGTAATTGTAGTAGTTGTTGTTATTTTGATATTGTGAACTTTAAGAATTATTATTTTTATTTCAATAATTTATTAATTCATATTTCTTTGGACTAACTAATTGCTCTAATCACTTTCAAAGATATTTTCAGGGATAGATTATTTTTTTAAAGAGTTTCTCAGAAAATAATTTATATTTTTTTCTTCTTTCAGTTAAATAAAGAAATCTCTTTTTTGTTGAAATGAAAGTTTGTCTTTAATGCTCCTTACACACACAATTGATATTAATCATTAAAGTACAAAAAAAAGTTTGTAATGGCTGTATCATTTTGATACTTGCGTCCTGAAGTGTGACTTTTGGAAGCGCGCCTGTCGCAAGGTTAATAAATATTTCAGAAAGCAAAGTGGAACATAACAGCCTAGATGACTGCTGGAAACTCTCTAAGATTCGTTATTCAAAAGAAAAGAAAATATCAAAGCTTCCCCTCTACTACAATAAGGAAGAAGTTTGATTCCTCGCCATCTCGGTGTACTATATAACAGTCTGTTAGAACAGTAGTTACAATATTATTATGTATAAAAGAGTGCTAGGTAAAAAAAGAAATAAAGAATTTTGTGGCGAGCATCTCGCAGTAAACTTTGTACCTCCCGATGACACTGCGAACTGAGTGGAAGGAGACTGTGCTTGAAGCTAATCATTAGAAGAAATACTCAGATTCCTCTGGATTTTAACTCTGACCTTCACGGGTAGTTAGACGCTCTACGCACTAAGAGAAGTGTGTAATCTCTGCTATTCCCCGTGACTGCACTAAAATAAGCTACATTAATGTCGCTAAGAATTTCTATAATACCCTATGATTATTATGCCAATTTTTGTAACTGATAAAGTCATTTCAATTTTTATTTTATTTATATTGCACTTTTTAATTATTTTAGCATTATTTGATGCTGTTTTTTATATTCCACCGATTTAATAAGTTTTTATTTTAAGGAATCTGTGTACACAACCATGTTATTGTTCTTTTACTTGCTGCTAGTGTGTAACAACCTTTCTGACTGGGAAACATGCGAAATGCAACAACTGCCATGTGGAAAGCACAGCTATCGAGGGAAATTTCAATACCCTTAAACATATAAACTTATGATTTATATTTCGTCATGACAAAACGAACCCTGATCGCAAATTGGAAACGTTTAAACTGGAAAGGTAAGTACTTTAAGACTGAAACAGACTTTTTCGCTGGTACCGATGTCACTAGCAATAGTTGCCTGCATGACATAATCCCTTAGATACTTGATGGTTAGTAAAACTACAAAATCTGGTAGGTTAATAATTCGTAATAAAGTAATGCACGTTTCACACTGACAGCATGAACAGACAGAATTGATGGACTGAACTAATTTAAGAATCTTGTAAAAAATAATTTTTTGTTTCATTTTATTTGTTGTTTGTTTTACGCCTCGTCGACGTCGAGGTTATCAGAGGTGGGAAAGTACTGGGGGTAAGTAACAGGAAGGAATTCGGCCTTTGCCTTTCGGAGCAACCATCCTGCGGATCGCTTGGAGTGATTTTTATTATTATTACTCCGCGATTCACTAAAAGTGTGTGGCGGAGGGTGCATTGCACCTATCGAAAAGGGTTATGGTTTGGAAGGCATATAAGGGATATAGCAGGATGGCCCATGGGCTATTGTGAGGAACCATCCCCGCATTCGCGTGGAGTGATCTGGGAAAACCATGGAAAACCCAGATCAGGATGGCTGGAGAGCTTTATCGAAAGCTACTCCTGTAGTATTTTAAGTTTACTCGCCCAGTAAATCCTTTTTATTCCATTCCCTAATCGCTCGTGGGAAAAATGAGTACAGAAATGAAACGGTTCTGGCCTTGATTTCTCTTATCTTATTATCGCGGTCATTTCGAAATATGAATGTTGCTGGTAGCAATATTTGCTGGCTTTCATTCCGAAATACGTCTGTCGTGAATTTTTCAATTAGCTTCCGTCAAGAGCAACGCCTTCGGTGTTCCAGGTCTTCCCAACCTAACTCCTTCAACATCGCACTTACGCTTTCCCTCCAACTATATATACCTGTTACGAATCGGGCGGCTCTCCTTTGGACCTTCTCTAATGCCTCCATTAACCCCTTTTGATGGGGACCCCATACAGAACAACAATATTGTAAGTGAGGACGTACTAGTGACTTGTATACCATCGATTTAACTTCCTGAGTGCATTGATTTAAATTACGACCTAGAAATCGAAGCATACGATTTGCTTTTCCCATTACCTTCCCGATATGCTCATTTCACTACAAATTATTACGAATTGTTACCCCTAGGTATTTAGCGGAATCTACAGTTCTAAGGACAGTGCCATTAATTGTATATTCATAGTTAATTGGTGTCAACTTTTTACTTACACGCATGACTTGGCATTTTTTAGCGTTTAACTCCTACTGCCAATCTTTACACCACGCAATTATTTTCATAATATCGTCTTGTAACAAAGCGCAGTCGTCCTGGGTTTTGATTTCGCGATAAATAATAGCATCATCGGCAAATAATCTTTTCATCCCCCCTATTATGTCGCATAGATCATTAATGTATATGAGAAACAACAGAGGCTCTAACACGCTTCCCTGGGGAACTCCAGACACCACTTCAGTAAGTGATGAACGCTCACCGTCGAGAACTACACACAGTGTTCTGCCCTTCAGGAAGTCTGCAACCCAGTCGCATATTTGTCTAGATATGCCGTAACCGCGAAGTTTCCTAAGTAACCTAGTGTGAGGCACAGTGTCGAAAGCTTTTTTAAAGTCTAATAGAACCAAATCAACCTGGGATAATTCTGAGGATCATTAACATTCCCATTTTTAAACACTGTAGTTACGATGGCGGTCTTCCATTGGGCTGGTATTTTTCCTTGATCCAAAGAGACGGTATATAATTTCATCAAATACGGTGCAATTTCCTTTGCGTATCTTGAGTAGAATCTTGTAGGAATACCGTCTGGTCCGGGAGCCTTATTGGTTTTTACATTCATAAGCAGTTTAGTTATTCCCTCGACATCAAGAGCGAGATCATTCATAATTTTGTCGGTACGATTGTTAAATATCGGTATCTCCTCTGAATTTTCTATCGTGAAAGCCATTTTAAATATATCATTCAAAATTTCTACTTTCTCTACGCTTGTTTCTGATAATTCACCATTTTCTTTAATCAGCGACGGCATAACCTTACGAGAGCCTCTTATTACTTTGATATACGACCAGAACTTTTTTGGATTAGTAATCAGATCTTCGGATAAATTCCTGGCTTGGAATTTTTTAAACGCATCGCGCATTGCCTTACGCACTTCCGCACGCAACTGGACTAATTTAGCACGATTAGATGAGTCCCCCGATTTTTTCACCGTGGCATGTAAACGCCTTTGCCTCCTGAGCAAACGTTTCACTTCCCTATTGAACCAAGGGAAGTTATTACTGACCTTAATACACTTCTTAGGAACAAACTGGTTTAAACCGGTCCATATTAGTTCTTTTAAATTAAAACAAAGTTCCTCAACATTTGTATTTAGCGTGTACGTTTCAAAATTCTTCGCAAAGTGATCAACCATACCCGCATCGTTTGCCTTATCGAAGAAAAAAACGAGTTTCTCTTTGTCATGCTTCAGGCTCACACTAGAGTTTAACGTTACCACAACCGTCTTTTGATCACTTATACCGTCTTCTATACAATCTTTATCTACAATATCAGGATTGCTAATAAAAAAAAGATCCAGAATGGACGAGGAATCTTTGTCGCACCGCGTTGGCTCTTCGACCATCTGTTCAAGAGATCATTCTGCAAATGATTCTAGGAACGTTTCGGTTATTAACCTATCTCTTCCACCCAATCTGAACGTGTATGTGTCCCACCTAACCGACGGTAGGTTAAAGTCACCACCCACGATCAATATATGTCCTTGAATTTTTTTGTAAATGTTATTAAGCGACTCTCTGAAGAATTCCGCGTTAGCCAAATCAGAATCCGGAGGTCGATAAAATGACCCGAATATGAACTTTAAATGTTTGCCAATTTTTACCTTGACCCATATTAACTCGCAAAAATTTTCCGTTTCAGTTACGACAGAGCAATTAACGGTTTTACTTACGGCCACGAACACACCCCCACCCATTGAGACAGTTCTGTCCTTCCGAAAAACATTGAAATGAGGGCCAAATACTTCGCTATATTCAACTTCAGGCGTCAACCAGCTCTCGGTTCCTAGTATTATATCGACATCATTAGTCGCAACTGAGGCGTGAAAATCCACTACTTTCGCTATAATTATGCGACAATTTAGTACCATTATCCTTAGCTGCTTCGTATTGTTATTTGTGGAGTCTAAAATAGCATTTTTCATACTGGCACTCTGACGGTAAACGGGTGAAGTAATTGGAGCTGTAATATTAAAATTATTCGTGCCATCACTACCGGGACCATCTCCCATGTTATCGGCACATCCTCTTCGATGAAATGAAGGATCCTCGGGCCTCACGCTGTTTCTAAAAAGTAATTCATATCAAGGCGGTTCCATATTTTAGCAGCCACCTTGGACGCCATTCTCGGAGTGTAGTGGACGCCTGATCTGTCAAATGCGTTCCAGCTGGCAGCTATCATCAGACGAAGGTCGACGAAGCCCCAGTTGTTTTTGCAACACAGCTCCAGCAAATTACAATTTAAATTAAAGATCTTCCACCACACAGCCTCCCCACAATCTACACGCGGCACCACACTACAAATTGAGAATTGCAATGAAACTGAATTTTCCCGGGCAGCTTCATACGCCTTTCGGCCCTACTTGTCCATGGATTTAACTATATCTGGAACAGAAACACGACACGAGTCATTAGTACCGACGTGCGCAGCTACTCTTAACTGACGGCAATTCGATTCCCTAATCGCTTTTGGAATGGCCTCCATGACACGTGGTACGGTTGCTCCTGAAAGAGAAACGGAATGAACGTTGGTATTAGGATCTGCACCGGTCTCGTGGCTAATTCCCGTAGCGGTTTCTCCAGCCGTCGACCAGCAAACCTTTTCCTGGCAAGGCTCGGGGTCTGCGAGTAAATCTTCCCCGCTGCTCTTCTGGGCCATTCGCGCTTGAATCTACAGCCTCCTGCAACACAGATAACGCGTTACTTAGTGGCAAGGTATCATTTTCCTTTGGGCTAATTGGGAATTTCGACGTCTTTCTCCGATCCACACGATGCCAGACGTTTTCTGCAACTGGAACCTGAAAATCCAAACTTGCCGGTTCTACTACAGTTGGCTGCGGAATTTCTTCGACGCACTGCCGCTCCTCGTCTAATATGCTCCATATCTGCGCTTAAAGAGACGCCATAGTATTAAGAATCTCATCGAGAACCAGACGCCAACCTGAACACTTTGCACAAGCCATGTCACCTGAAACAGACAAAAACGGAACTACAAATGAATACACAAAAATCGACGACCGCTACCAATGGTTGCTAAGGCTCGTGGCTACTGCTGCTACGGCTGCGGGGCCTCAACTGACTGGCACACTACCTAAACAGGAAATATTCAAAGATAACGACAAAAACTAGCACAATTTAAATCACACACAAAAGTTCGCTACTGCTGCTATGGCTGCAGAGGCTCAACTGACTGGCACACTACCTAAACAGGAAATATTCAAAGATAACGACAAAAACTAGCACAATTTAAATCACACACAAAAGTTCGCTACTGCTGCTATGGCTGCAGAGGCTCAACTGACTGGCACACTACCTAAACAGGAAATATTCAAAGATAACGACAAAAACTAGCACAATTTAAATCACACACAAAAGTTTGCTACTGCTGGGGTAACCATGAAAAAATCCGGTTGGCTGGATGAGGATTCGAGCCCGCGTCCTCCCAAATGTGAAGCCAGCCAGAGCGTTACCACTCACCCCCCTTCCCCCACTTGGTAAGAAAAAAATTAACGTCTTCCTGATCAATAAGTGTCTCGACAGACAATCTAATTTTATTAAACTTTTCTAAATTTCAATCGTAACCATGTTAGAGATTTATTTAAAACATTGTGAACGTCAAGATAAAAAATTTTACCTAATATTGTAGATTAACATTCGCGCTAGTTTCGTGTTTTTGATAAATATTTTCTTACTGGTATCTGAGCACATAATAGACTGTGCACCCACCAATGTGGCTGCGCGCGTTGGGTTCCAACACACTGGATCAGGGAGGTCCAACGGGACCAGATTCGAGTCCTGGTGCCCTCGACCCGGCTATTCTGATTGCGGTATTCATGCAGTTTTCCGCAAACACCTATTTCATTACTGCTCATTATTGCCAAAGTGTTCGAGAGAAACATACTCACGTCTGAACACTCATATAGTCAGAAATAATGTAATCACTGGCCAACAGTTTGGATTTAGATAAGATCACATAACAATGTAACAATGTGACAGGCTAGTGGAGCACATCTGCTCAGAACAGGCGGGAAATAGCACAGAAGCTATATTTCTGGATATAGAAAAAGCCTTTGATAAAGTGTGGCATGAAGTTTTGATCTATAAATTACACCAGACTACCTAATATACTTACTTATTTCCTATCTACATCTACATTCATACTCTGCAAATCACAAACATTGTGGGTGGCATAGGGTGCTAAGCACCAATCCTAAACCCGCCCATTCCAATCCCGAATAGTGCGAGGAAAGAAGGAATACATATAAGTATCAGTACGGCATCTTATTTCTCTAATCTTATCCCTCCGGTCATTGCGACCTAAATAGGTTGGCGGAAGAAGTATTCCATTGCACTCTAAATTTAATTTTTTCGCATATTCTCCAATAAATTCGAACGCCAGCTACGTCGTCTGTCTTCCAAACTATCCCAGCCCAATCTATGTATCAATTCTGTGACGCTTTCATAAGGGCTGTAACAACAAGTCACGAATCTAGCGGCTCTCCTCTGCACCCTCTCAACTGAGTCAATCAGAACCTTGCGATACGGATCCCAAACCCCACAACAGTAATCCAGATGCGGCCGCACTGATGTTTTATACGCTATCTCCTTTGTTTGAGCATTACAATTCCTCAAAATACGACCTATGAATCGTAATTTAGAATTTGCCTTGCCTACGACGGAAGTTATGTGCATGTCCCATTTCATGTTGCTTTGTACTATCACCCCCAGATACTTCACGGAATCAACCATATCAACAGGTGAATTGTTTATTTTGTACTAGTGAACAAACTGATTCTTCTTGTTACTTATCCGCATTGCCTTGCACTTTTTGCAATTAAGTTTAAGCTGCCATTTACGGCACCACTCGAAAATAGCATCCAAATCACGCTGAATTTCTAAACAATCGCAACCAGCATTTGACGTTGTCGCCTAGATCGTTTATAAATATTAAGAAAAGAAGTGGACCTGTTACACTTCCTTGAGGAACGCCCGAAGTAACATTTATCTTAGAAGAGGCTTCCCCGTCAACAACGACATACTGTGATCGACCAGTTAGAAAATCCCGTATCCACTCGCAAATCTGAGCCGAAATACGGTAAGCTCGAATTTTCGGTAAGAGTCGGTTGTGTGGCACAGAACCAAAAGCCTTTTGAAAATCCAAAAAAAACTGCATCAACTTGCGAACCGGCATCGATAACTTTCGTTATGTCGTGGGAAAATAGGGCCAATTGTGTTACACATGATCTCTTCTTCCGAAATCCGTGTTGACATGGTGTAAGTAACTAGTTCTCATCTAGAAACTTCATTATGTTCGAGCATATGATATGTTCCAGAATTCTGCTGCAGACCAATGTTAAAGATATGGGTCGATAATTCCTAGGATCACTCCGATCTCCTTTCTTAAAATCGGGAATTACCTGGGCTATTTTCCAGCTAGACGGTACTTTTCTCTCTTCTAGTGATTTACGGAATATATCTGACAGAAATGGTTCAATATCCTCCGCGTATTCAGAAAATACTCTTACCGGTATACCATCGGGACCCGGCGTTTTACCCCACTTCAGGAGTTTTAATTGCTTTACAGCTCCTACGCTATCAATTTCTATCGGACCCATCTCTAATTCCACGCGATGTGGTAAAGTGGGGATGTTTTCCATGTTTTCTTGCGTGAATGAATTTTTGAATTCGGTGTTAAATACGGTAGCCTTGTCGCGGCTGTCTTCAACCTCGCGTCCGTCTTTTATTAGAACTGGATTATTGTTCCCACTACAACTAACTTTTTTTACATACGACCAAAATTTCTTAGGGTTTTCAGTGAGGCTCTTAGAAAGAGAATTTTCACGAAAGTTATTAAATGCCTCACGCATCGCAGTCTTAACACGTCCCCTTATCTCCTCTAACTTATCTAAATCAGTCCGATGCATCGTCCTTTTTGATCGTGCATGTATCTTCCTTTGCTTCTTGAGTAACCTTTTAACCTCCCGTGTATACCATGGGGGATCGTTCTCTTCCCTGATTGTCCGTTTCGGTATATGCAAGTTCATACCTTCCCCGAGTATATGTAGGAATCGATGCCACCTCTCTTCAACGGTGCCTCCTGCTGCTAAGAAGGTGTGGTAATTATGCCTCAAATACTCTCTAAATACTCTTTTGAAGCCTTTTCGAATCTGTAAACGATCCTCTCTTTTCTCTTTCTGCGCGTGGTTGTTAGTTTTACTGTAGCAATTACAGCATTGTGATCACTTATTCCTGCGGTGGTAGAAATATCCGTGAATAGTTCGGGCCTATTTGTAACAACTATATCTAAAATATTTTCGTTACCGTTGAGGCATCGCATTGGTTCAGTTACGAGCTGTTCAAGATGGTGATCTGAGAAGAGGTCTAGAATGATTTCGCAAGCTGCTTTATCCCTGCCCCCAGTAACGTGAACGTAATTAGTCCAGTCGATATCTGGCAAGTTAAAGTCACCTCCTAGCATTATTGCATGGTCCGGAAACTGCCGTGCTATAATATTTACATTATTTCTCAAGGCCTCGGCGATATTTACGCTTGCATCGGGTGGACGATAGAACGAGCCTATAACAAGTTTTGTCCTAGCTACGTTGAGCTTGATCCATATGATTTCGCAGACAGTATGCACATCTATTTCACTACATGGGAGGTACTTACTAACAGCTATAAATACACCACCTCCTTGGGAATGCAACCTATCCTTACGGAAAATGTTCATGTTACTATTATAAATTTCGCCGGAACTTATATCCGGTTTTAACCAACTTTCCGTGCCTATTACGATATCAGCATCTGTACTACGAATAACGTTTTCCAGTTCAGGCTGTTTATTACAAACACTTCTGCAGTTAACTACTAGAACTTTTAATGTTCGGGATTCTTTTAAGCTACCCCTAACACGCGGTGCTGAATTTATCTTGGCTGTCCGCAACTGAATTTCCTCCTCAGGGTCATCCTCCCCTCAGCCTAAAAAAAAAAACCAATCCACTCCACACGGCCCCTGCCACCCGTGTAGCCGATTCCCGTGTGTAGTGCACCCCTGATCTATCCAAGGGATTCCTACAAGACTCAACCCCAGGGCGAAGATCAAGGAATCTGCAGCCATGACTATCACAGAAGCGCCATAATCTCTGGTTCAGCCCCTCAACACGGCTCTGAACCAGAGGACCACAGTCAGTCCTATCGACAATGCTGCAGATGGATAGCTCAGCAGAAATCTTGCGGCCAATGGCCACAGAGTTCACCCTTTCTGCAAGTCGCCCAAAGGACGAGAGGGTAACCTCCGACCCTAGGCGGCAAGCATCATTGGTGCCGACATGAGCCACAATCCGCAGCTGGCTGCACCCCGTCCGTTCAATGGCATCCGGGATGGCCTGTTCCACATCTCGGATCAGACCCCCCGGAATACACAATGAATGGATACCGGAATTCATCCCCGACCTCTTCGCCATTTCCCTAAGAGGATCGATAAAGCGCCTAACATTAGAGCTACCGACCACTAAAACCCCCTTCTGCAGTTGTCCAGACTTAGCGGGCTGTGGGGCTGCCAACTCACAGGCCGACGATTGCAGGACTGAATCAGTTCCAGACAATGCATCAAACCGATTGGACAGAGGTACAAGCTCGCCTTCTTGGGAATCAAGCTTGCACGACTGCCCCCGCAAATAGTAAAGTTTTTGTCAAACATGTAGGAAAACACAGCACAGAGAGGCAAATTGAGGCAGGAGTGCCGCAAGGAAGTGTTCTCGCCCCAATACTATACTGCCTTTAAGTGAACGATCTGCCGCAACAAAAATATCCGTCTATATGCGGATGATACAACAGTATATACAAGTAACAGAAACCCCGAATATGCAGCTAGAAAATTACAAAGACACTTTGAAAAGTTAACGCAGTGGTAAAACATTTGGAAAATAAAAATAAACGCCACTAAAACACAGGAAATAATGTGTAACAAAAAGATTAAGTTTCAAAACTAAAAAAATTCACACGGAAGGCACTGACATCGAATGGTCAAAACAAATCAAGTGCCTTGGTCTGCGATTAGACAAGCACCTGACGTGGGGATCACATATAGATGCAGTAACAAACAAAGCGAAAGCAAAACTCACCGGCCTCTATCCAAGATTTAGAGGCGACGGAATAACCATAGAAACAAAACTACCAATCTACCGTGCCATAGTAAAGACAACATTCATGTACGGCTCCGAGGTATGGAGCATGTCCGCCAACTGTCACATAAAAAAAAGCAGCAGACTTCGCGCAATTGTTGGTGCCCCTAGATACCTACCGAACTGGACGATTTTGTGTAAGATGTGAAAACTCGCCATTTGCTGAAATCTCAACTATAGGGAATATCATTGAGGAAATGTTACCTGGAAGGCATCCAAAACGGACCCTAACAAGGGCATTCTCCTTTAAAATCTTACAGTCCTCCACTTCCTCCATCCCTCCAATAGATATAAGTAGAAATAGGCCCCATCATCCGAAAGTAGGCCCCTTGCAATATTGGATATTAAATTAATCCACCATTACTATAAGTAGGGAACCAATTAAGATAGGTCATAAGTACATAAAATATAAAACCACCATTAGATTAAGATAGGTTATTAGGTCCCCATACAAAAAAAAACCTTCCCCTAGTTATAGTTCAACAACAGATCAGTATATATATTATAAAAAAGTTAGCAATACAAGTTATGACAAATGCAGAAATCCAACCTTAAACACCCAAAATAAGACACTAGTAACAGGAAATCTTGGCACCAAAGATGATAACGCAGCTTTGCAGACTGCGACAAGATTTGCTCTTGCTCTTACCTAGGCGAACGCTGCGACGGTTCCCGGTTTCCACCTCATAAACTACTTATTTCTCAAACAAAAAAGCACCTATCATACTGAACATAAATTACAAGAATCACAGACAGATGGCAACACTTAAACTCCCTCCAATTAAATAGATTCCTTCCGGCAAGCGATACGATCATCAATTCGCCACTGAAGCAGTCATGTTGACTATGCTTCACACCCTTAGAGATTCATGATGATCACTAGTGACTTTAAGATGACACATCAGTCCATGATTGAAAATTGTTGACAAAATTGTTATGCAACCAAATTCCAAGAGTGTAGCGGCAATTTGCAAGGATGCAGCAGTAAGTGGTTTGAGTCCTTGTAATTGAAAATTTGACAAAAAAAAAAGGTTATGCACTAAAAAGTCATTAACATGCCTGATCATTTCAATTAATGCCTACACAAGATTACTTAGTGTAAAAGTATTTTTTTGATGTACATTAAATACATCAGTGGAATAAATAATTAATTTTGTTGAAATTCATTCAAGTATGTTTAAATATAATCCCAAACTTTCATATTCATTTTTTATTCCTAACTGCAACTTAAAACACTTCTTTTTGGTATACGCTGCCAAACTCCATAAGTATACGCAGCTTACGTTAAGAAAACATTTATGAAGCCTTTTTAAACTTATGTACTTCAGTAAAATTGACACTGATATATCCTTAATGCATTAAGAGTTATAAAACATAGGTAAAACTTAACAACATAATGTATATACAGCTTTAAAAAACCGCAAGTAAATAGGGTCTGTCGTTATAGAGTTACTGGAATAATAAAGAACACTCAACTCTTAAGCATGGAAGAC
>CM061921.1:187908573-187963348 GCA_031002005.1 Vandiemenella viatica | reverse complement strand
ATATTATGTTTACCTTATTTTACATGAGTTACCAATATACAATATTGTCACCTTTGTCTTGCTTTACAAACTTGGTTTCACCAGTAGTTTTCTGCTTTGAGAGTTGATCTTCATGTGTTTGTGTATCCGTCTGTAGGTCTCTAGTAGAGTGGTGTTTCTTGTATATTTCTTGTTTCTTCTCCCTTTTGTCTTCTCCGGCAGTTGGTTTTGTCTTCTGTGAACCAGTGGTTTGTCCATGCGCTCTGTTGATTCGTGTTGACTATATCATTATTTGTGTGTCTTTTAAGAATCTAGCTAGTGTCTGGTATATCTTAATTTGGTTTGTAGACAACAGGCATTGTATCGATGTAGGGAGGGGTACTTGCATCACTGCTAATTTGCTAATTAGGGTGGCGCGTTGGAGACTATGTTTTCTGCATTTGAAAATAATATGATTCATGTCTGAGACTTCCTCCCCGTCTGCTTCGCATCGTGGAGAGTCCAATAATTTTATCCTGTGTAGGTGGCTGGGGAAGGCTCCGTTGCCTAACCTTATTCGTATAAATGATGTTGTGTGATGCCTTTTGGATTTAAAGTTCTTCATGATTGTTGGTTGGATTGTGGCGTAGTGAGGGCCCTTGTGCAGTGACGATGTTTTCCAGTAGTCTTGTAGATCTTCGTAGGAGTTTTGCTTGATGCGGGGGAGGAAGTCCGTGTAAGGAAACGGAAGTGCCAGCATCTTCTCCTCCTTGGCTCCATGTTTTGCTAAAGGCCGCCACACACGTGCGGGAAATCCCACGGGATTTGGACGCAATGGTCACGGCCTTGCGGGATCCCGCCACGTGTGTGGGCACTTCCTTGAGGCCGTGGCCGCACCCCAGTGCGGCCAAATCCCCACCGAAAAACAATTCTTATTTCCTGGAAGGCCGGGAGGGAGGGTGAGAACCTCAGCGTGTGTGTCCTTCCTTCGACGATTTCTTGTGCGTGCCTGCGTGTGTTGCGATTTTGTTTGTCTGTTTTGTTTGTCTGTTTTGTTTGTCTGTTTTGTTTGTAATGTTCCGTTTCGTGATGTTCCGTGTTTATAAAAATGTTTGATAGTGAGCCCTGTCTATAGGAATTGAAGTACTAGGACAGAAACAAACGAGAAGCTGACATAAATATTGAAGGAGAATGAACCAAATGCAAAAAATTAAAAAAAAATCAGCAACATTAAACCATCAGGAAATGAATCTTTGCGAAGTGATGTGCTGAAGAACATTAAAATAACCGGCAAGAAGATCACTTTGACGTTGTTAGCAAAACAGTTGCAATAAAATTACGTGGCCTTCCGACCAATCAAACGCTAATAGCAGAAAAAATAATTAATGACACCCTGTTTCAAGTCGAAATGGGCTGTTTAGGAATGTCTTACAGTGAGCAACGGTTATCTACTTCTGCTCTATACTATTCTGCAGGGAGCAGTTCTGGATTTTTTTTTATCTAGGAACCTCAGCAAATAGTCTCAGCCCACACCCTTTTCAAGCAACACCCGCAAGATCATTATAAACCACCAGCAGATTTTGATAAATTACCTCAAAACAACGACACAGTAGCAGTGTTCTATCAAATTATAATGCAAATGATATCATGTGATTTGAATTTGAGTTTGCATCAGAAGATCAACTATATTAATGAAAACATGATTTTTATTTAGTTTTTATGTAATTTAAACTTAATTTTATGTTGTTAATGTATTTACGAATGGGAATACATCAATTATATTAAATAATATCAGTGTGTCAAAGAGAAATCGTCATATAATCTTTGCCAAGAACTTTATAAATGGCCTCGCATGTTCCTGGTATTATGTAGCCAAGGGCTTGAGGAGAAATTATTGTTGAAGACTTGAGATCTTCATAGCTTCTTCCCATTGACAAAAACCACAGCGTAGCAGTAATTCTTTCGTGGTTCGAAATTGCTCCCCGTATAACGGTATCTTTATTTGTAATAAATGGAGTGACTAACGATAAGAGATTTAAATAGGTTTCTTCGTCCATCCTCAAATAATTATGAAAATATTTGTGAAAATACTTCAATTCCGAAAGAAGATTTGTGTCACAATATTTTCCTCTTTTTAGTAGCCACTCTTTGCACCATACACTTCTTCTAATGCACTGTTTTGCGCGAGTTTTAGCGCTACTTGTCGTGATTAACAAACTAACAGCAGCCAATGCGTGAACATCAACGGATGCTGCCATCGTGAAGCCAGCTCTGAGACTAGGGATGACCGAAAAATAACGTCGCAGCTACATTCACAACGAGACCGGAAAGTCACAGTGACAAAAAGTAACTATGACAGAATCTGGACGTGACTGAGTAACGTTCACGTGATAACATTTTAGGCGCAAACTGCGATCTGCGGAGAATCACGGTTTCATGAGAAAGTATCAGAAAAGACGTTAGTTGGTCACGGTCACGTCATAAGTGATAACGTTTGGTAGGAATGTAGGATACTGTGAATTCTGAATTATAAAGACTAAACTGCCAGTTTTGTACCAGTAATTAGCAGTTTTTCTCTCGTTCTTAACAAAAATAGTGGATCAAGTTAGAAGAAAAATGGACTAAAGCCTTCTTGGTCCGTTTAAAGTTGACAAAACCATGTTATCTGTGAAAAAAATATAACTAAATACGATACTTAAATAAAAAATTATTAAAATCACAGCTTGTTGTCATTAAGTACAAGTTTAGTGTACTGAAAGGAAATTTGATCAATACTAATTTTAAGAAATCGTGCTATTTTCATCCTTAATTTCTTCTACAGTGTGGTAGAGCATACATGATGTTAAATGATTGCACCACCAGTCTTATTAAAGTAGCTGGAACTTTTTTTTAAACAATTCTTAATTTTTAGAATTAAAATGGACCATAATATAACCGCACATCCGTGTGAAGAATTTCCTTCTACAATAGGGATTGCAGTTTGACAGGATGAGTTCTGAATATAATAAGAATTCTTTGTATCCAAATTACATTTTCAGAGGATTTCATAGCAGTATGGATCCAGCATAACTTCTTGATTATGAGGTCCAGTCAGATAACCAGTACATCATTAGGTAGCTACTGACATGGTTGTAGATACATCATTGTTGTTTTGTAAAATATGTTTGTATTGGGTTACTATTATATAAAAGGTACTATTTTATTATACTATATGCAAACAGTGAAACCATTTCTGCTTATCAGGCTTTCTACATTAATGTATCCTATGCAATACTTGTCACAAATTTTCATCTATTACATAATTAATCTATCTGGCTCTGTTTTCTGTAGCTACTAATTTCTCTGCTTATCTCCTCCCTCTCATACCCAGCAGTTTTGGATACCTCGGAATGCATCCAGTCAAAATGACATTGACTCACATCTTTATTTTCAGCACCTTCCCATTTGTGTTTCACCACACCTTCTTATAACTTAAATTTAATGAACTTAAATGAAAAAGTTATATTACACCAAAACCTGCAATATTTAATCTGAAAGAAGATATACTGATTATATCCCTGTACAAATAATATTCATTCAGAAACTGTTTGGATAAAAGTAATAATTTTTTTCCTTGACAGTTGGAATTCATTAAGGAATATATCATTTAATTATATTAAAAACATAGTCCAGACCTGAAGGTTGGTTGGAACATCCACAAGGCCATTGTGTCATGAATGAACAACCAGTTCCTTTTTCTCTGGGACCTACATTTTAACATTGAATCTGAACCATAATTAGCTTTGTCTAAAACCACCAAGTGAAAACAAGTAATTCTTGCAGTATTGTATATCTAAATTGCCCATTCTATCATTGCATTGGTAATTGTGTTAATTAGTAGATAAGAGTTGTAGGAAACCAGACATTTGAGTAAAGAATAATAGCAAGTGAAAACCATCTTATCTATACACTTACTGTATTTGCAGATAGTTTAAAAGTATGACTAACTGTTATATATTACACCTAAAAAGTAAATACAGCTTTCACATCACTGAACTTCTGTTTTAACATAACTGGAGGTTCATTGGTCATTAAACATTTTCCACAACTCTCTTTATTTTAGTCAGAATATTAGTTAAAACCAAAGTTTGTATTACACTGCCCTAACAGAAGATTAGAGTATTTAAAACATCAGTACTGGCTAGCATTTTCTGAAATAATGTATACATATTATCATAAGATTTATACACATAATGTAATGCATATCTTCAAATTGAGCCTAATATTGCTAACAGTAATGAAAATAAAAATGTTCAGCAACTGCTTACATATTCTGTATTTTATAAACTGGACAGGTAAACTGTTTTCAATTTAGGAACTACATAATTTTCACTGAATATTAGATGTGGCAAGGAATTATTAGACAATGTTTATCAGTGATGTTTACCTAATGTTTTAGACAGATAAATGTTGATAGTTAGGTCTGGATGTAACATGAAATTAATATATGGAAAAAGAATTTCCTGCACTTCTTGAAGAGTTGTAATTTGGAGATTGGCATTATGATAAACTTCTGAACACAAATTATTTTGAAATGTGCTAATTTTTAAGGTATAGGCTATAATGTGTGTACAATGATTACTTACAGGAAGAAATTTGGTTTTAAGACTATTGTACCCCTTCTTTTGCCTTGAGTCATTTCAAAATCTCTGTAAAAATAAATATTAAATGATATAGCAAATACCACACAGCAGAGAATTTATGATGAATATAAGGATGATGTAATGAAAAAATCGTGATTATCAGTGCAGTAATTACTCTTTTTTAAAATATTTTATGAGTAATTGTTTGGGAACCACTGTAGTTGAATTCTGAGATGAGAAATTATAACTGCTCTTGTTGTCAAACACTTTACACTACAGCTGTAATGTCAGAAAAAGTTATTATGTTTATCTCATTTTGTAAAATAATTTGGGTAGTATTAAATTAAAACATTTACGATAAAAATATAGGATTTTTCAGGGTAACGATAATTTATTTCGAAGAGAGAAACGTTCCAATTGCACAAATTCCATAGATTCCCAATAAACAATAAAAGCATAGGATGACAATATTTTGTTTTTTTCATGAAAAGAAAAGAAAAACATTTTTCACCCAGGAAGTATTAACTACTTATTGGTAAACGCAAATTAAAAATTAAACACCCAGTCGACTGAATGCACTCTAAAACTATTGCCTCTGCTCTAAACGTGATTTTTCGGTTCTGTTTCACTGTGACAGTGATTTTCTACACGTTGCCACCTGGTGGCAGGTATCAGCACTATTCCCCAGACGTGACAGTCACAGTTTAGCCCAAAGAAGTTCGAATGTTTAGCCTCATTTGCATATAAAACGTGACTGAATGTCGTTACTTTTCACTGTGCCCGTGATTTCTTACATATTGCCATCTGGTGGAAGATACTGACACTATCGTTTCGACGTGACAGAGTCACAGTTAAAAATCACCGTGACTTTTAAGTTACTGTGACAGATATCACAGTGACCGGAAAGTAGCAGTATATCCCATCCCTATCGGAGACTGAGAAACCCTTGAGGATTTTAACCCCCCGTGTGTGTGCAGGGCCACTTCGACGAAATCCCTGCGGTCCGGCCCGCGGACTGTTTCCCTGCGGCCCGGCCTCCACGTGTGTGGCTACCTTAAGACGTCTGCTCGTTCGTTATACAGGAGTCCTGCGTGTCCTTTGATCTACATATACCTTATGTCCGGGGTTTGTGTAGACAGTGTCATTTCAATTAAGTACATTATACATTTGTTAGTAGTTTAGGTTCCACTGCGGGTTTTGTAATCTTTGTAGGGTGCTTCTGGAGTCGGAGAGGATTAATATTTTTTTAAACTTTTGTTCCATTCCGTATTTTAAGGCTTCTTTAACGGCGATGATTTCGGCAGTATAAATCGAGGCTTCACAGGGGAGAGTGAAGCAGGCTCCTTGGTTGGTACTGGGGCAGTAGTATGCGCTGCCAACATTGTGATTGGTCTTGGACCCGTCAGTGTAGATTTGTGTGTGGCCCGGCCAGGTCACTGTTAACGGACGCGTCTTGATGGTTAAGGTGGGGGGGGGGGGGGAGTATATAAGTGCGGAAGGTTGGAATGAAGCATTCAAACGGTTTCGTGAATATAGGTAGGGCTGATTCTTTCGTTGTGATAGGTTCTATGAATCTGAGTTTGTAGTGGCTGTAGACTAGAAGCGGGCATCGTGGGGGTCTTTTCCCTTCAAACGGCCCGATTATATTACTTAAGGTTTGAAGTTTATGTCGTAGGATGTGGTGGGAATAAGAATAACGTTGGAGTAGAAATTTATCTGCCGGCAGCTGGCGTTGAAGATCCAGAGGAAATTCAGCATTCTCGATTAAAAGGGCGTTTGTAGGGGTTGTTCTCATTGCTCCGACGCAGATGCGAAGTGCTCGGAATTGTATCTGGTTTGCTGAGAGGCGTTGCCGTAGACGATGCTGCCATAATCGAGATGTGGTCTTATTAGTGATCTGTAGAGCTGTAGACAGGTGGACGGATCTGTTCCCCACCATTTATGTGACTGAGTACAGTATGTTGAGTGCACCGCTGGTTCTACTTGTTATGTGTTCTACCTGGGGTTTCTAGGAGATCCTGCTGTCTAATATCACTCCGATAAATTTGACTGTTGCGCGGACGGGGAAGGTGTATTGTCCCAGTTGAATTTGTTCTTACTGGAGAGGATGTTTCCTACTAGTGAATAGTACTGCCGTTGATGTTTGAGGGCCTAGGTGTAGGCCATTTTGGTTTAACAATGTTGTGAGTTTATGCACAGTTTCCGAGATCCATCTGCGAATCAACTCGAACCATGTGGCGTATATTTAGATACATAAGTCATCAGCGAATTGTAGGGTCTTGATGTGGCTTCCTAAGATGTTCTCCAGATCGCAGGTGTATATGATGTATAGTAGAGGGGCTAAGTATTGAGCCTTGAGGAATACCTCGGTTAACGATATATGGGCCTACTAGTGAGTTGTCCTTTTCTCGGAGGTATATTGTGCGTTGGTAGAAAGCTAAGTAAATACCGTTTAGAACAGTGATGTCAAGGATACGGCCCGCGGGCCACATCCGGCACCCGAGCCCTATCAATACGGTCTGCGATCGCGATGTGACACAGAAAGAAGAATCATGTTTTTTAGAGCTTTTAGACTTCACTCGATTCCTCCACGGAAGTTTAAAATGCGCACACTTCATTTATAAGTAATTTCAAGGGCAGCGCGTGCCTAGACAAGCGAGAGAGATAGAGAGTAACGCCATCTCTTAGCAACAAACGGAATCTTCCACGCACTTTGAGTCTAGACTAGAACCTTCCCTATCGAGATAAAAGGAGTGCGTCGGTGCGACGTGAGACAGTTGAGTCAATTATGAAAGTTTTGTGCATTTTTTTGTGTCGTGCATGTGCGATATCCATAATTGTTGTGTCGAGTTCCATAATTGTTACGATTTTGACATAATATCACAAAACGTAAAGTTGATAGTGAGTGCAGAGTTTTTCAGTTTAAATGGGAAATTGCATATTTTTTCATAGAATGGAAAGGTAAACCACTGTGTTTGATTTGCAATCAAACAGTTCCTGTTTGTAAGGAGTTTAACTTGAAGAGGCACTATGATACGAATCATAAATCAAAATTCGATTGTTACACTGAAGAAATAAGAATGGACACATTGTCATCTTTAAAATCTAAACTTCAAGGTCAATAATCGATGTTTACTAAAGCTAATACTGAGAGCGGAGATGCCCTGAAATCAAGTTTTATTATTGCATTAGAAATCGTGAAGAGATCAAAACCTTTCACTCATGGTGATTTTATTAAAGACTGTATGTTGAAAGTTGCCGATGTTTCATTTCCATCTGAAAAGTCAATAATTCAAAGTATTTCGCTGTCAAGAAACACTGTTGCTTCAAGAATAAATTATTTATCTCAAAATTTGGTGCTTCAATTGAAGGAGAAAATTAAGGAATTTACAAACTTTTCACTGGCTGTTGACGATAGGACTAATACTGTTTCTACTTGCTGTTTTTATACGAGATACTAACAGTAACTTTGAAATATCTGAAGAACTATTAAAGTGCGTTCCATTAACAGGTACTACAACAGCAAATGATATTTATTCTGCAATTGAGCATTTGATAGCAGAATATGAACTCCTCTGGAATATACTTAGCAGCACAACTACGGATGGCACTCCTATCATGGCTGGCAAACATTCGGGCGTTGTAACTAAATTAAAACAGAAAACATCAGGGAATTTTGTGGGATTTCACTGTATAATTTATCAGGAATCATTGGCATCCAAACATTTAAAAATGGACCATGTCATGCAACCTATAATTAAAATAGTAAACTTTATAAGGAGCAGAGGACTAAATCACCGACAGTTCAGGCAGTTTTTACAAAATTTGGACGAAAAGTTTTCTGATGTCCCTTATTTCACCGAAGTTCGTTGGCTCAGTCAAGGAGTAGTTTTAGAAAGATTTTTTGCATTCCGTGACCCTATTCAAGATTTCATGTTACAAAAAGGCAACCCAATTGATTATGACAATGGCTGGTGGGTTGATTGTGCCTTTTATGAATAAACACTTGACCGATCTGAATGTAAAGTTACAGGGTAAAAATCTGATTGTTACTCAAATGTATTCATATATTCAAGCATTTGAAACAAAGTTGAGGCTGTGGGAAAATCAGGTAAAAAATCAAACTTTGGATCATTTCCCTCATTTAAAATCATTTGGCACAGTGAACCAAAAAAAACTGGATCAATATTCTCAACTTCTGCAAAATCTGATCACGGAATTCAACAATCGTTTTGAAGATTTCCACAAAATGAATGAAATGGAATTCCCAATTTTCAACAATCCATTCAGTTTTGAAGCTTCACAGGCACCAGTTCATTTGCAAATGGAGTTGACAGATCTTCAATCGGACAGTATTTTGAAAGAAAAATTTAGAGAGGTTAACGCTCTTACATTTTATACACAATATTTCAAGAGTTTGAATAACTACCCGGAATTAAAGAAGCATGCAGCAGGCATTCTGAGCATGTTTGGTAGCACCTATTTATGTGATCAGATGTTTTCCGTCATGAAAATAAATAAGATCAAACATCACACAAGACTTACGAATGAACATCTCCAATCAATTCTTAAAATAATTACAACAAATATGATACCTGACATCAATGAGCTTGTCAAAATTGAGTTTGACACCTATGGTTTAGAATGAAGGTCGGGATGCCCTTTGCTTGAAGTTTTCTCACGAGGAGAGAAAGCTAGACGTTATCGTATGGGCTTGAGATGTCTAGGAATAAGCCCATTAAAAATCCCTTGTTCTTTAATGTTCCTTCAATATCTGGGGTAAGGATGGTTAGGTTGTCTATGGTGCTGCGTCCTTTCCGGAATCCGAATTGAGATGTGGGGAGTTGGTTGGAATGTTCTAACCACCATTCTACACGGTTTTTCCAAAGTCATTTGGCGGTTTTGAAGACGCATGATAACAGGGCGATTGGACGGTATGATGTTGGAAGTTTGAGATCTTTTCCAGGTTTTAAAATTGGAACTGTTAGTTGCGTTGACCATGCTTCTGGTAGTTTATTTGATGACCATAGTTTTTGGATCAGTTGTATTAAATGTATTTTTGCTTTTTGGGGAAGTTGCCGAATCATAGCGTAATGTATATGGTCGTATCTGGGAGCGGAGTCGCTGGATGCAGTGAGTGCTTTATCTAGTTCCGCTAGAGAGAAGGGTCTTTCAAATCCTTTTTATGTGTTGACATGTTCTTCTGAATTGATGATTGTCTCGAAAGGAGGGATGGAGACAATTGGCGGCGCTAATATCGCGGCGAGTTCTTCTGCTTTTCATGTGATTGTTGAAGTGGGAGATGGTTTTTTTCTTCATTCTTCGTATCGCTGTCCATATTTCGTTCGATGGCGTGTCCTTCGAGATTCTGGTGCAAAAGGTTTTCCAGCTGTTTAGTTTCTGTTGTTTGGGGAAGCGTTTGACCTTTGCGTTTAGTCTTTTATATTCGTTGTAAGTCTCCCAGGTGGGTTGTTGTTTATACATTTTAACTGCTAATTTTCTTTTAGCTATCATTTTGGAACATTCCGGGGTCCACCACGGGCAGGCGATTAAAGCTTTCCTAGTATACACAGACGGAAAAAAAAATCCCAACACCAAGAAAGACTTGTGTTAGATAAACGAAATTTGGTAGGCGTGTTTATACATCTGAAAGATGACATCGATTCAAATTTCGCGCTTCGCGCATAAGTGTGGCGCTAGTAGCGCTACTCAGAGCTTGCAAATCAGGTTTGCTTTAAATACGCGCTGTAAAGTTTGTGAACGTTATTTACCGCTGAGATTTGACATAGTGAGTTGATGTTAGCCAAGAATGCCTTTAAGAAGACGAAGAAGCCATTATCAACAGCTCACCGAGTTTGAACGAGGTCGTGTAATAGGGCTACGAGAAGGTGGATTTTCTTTTCGCGATATTGCAGAAAGACTTGGCCGGAATGTATCCACTGTGCATGATTGTTGGGTGCAGTGGTCAAGGGATGGTACTGCCTCAAGAAGACCGGGTTCCGGGAGGCCACGTGGCACTACTGAGAGGGAAGACCGCCGTATTCGGCGTACAGCTGTGGCGCATCGTAATGCGTCTGCGGCAGAAATTCGAGCTGCAGTTGGTACCACAGTGACACAACGAACTGTTAGAAATCGGTTACTTCAAGGACAGCTCCGAGCCAGGCGCCCTGTAGCGTGCATTCCACTGACTACAAGCCATCGCCGTTTGCGACTCCAGTGGTGTCAAGCCAGAGCTCATTGGAGGACGGAGTGGAGATCTGTTGTGTTTTCTGATGAAAGCAGGTTCTGCCTTGGTGCCAGTGATGGCCGAGTGTTGGTCAGAAGGAGGCCACGGGAACGCCTGCAACCAAACTGTCTGCGGCCTAGACACACTGGACCTACACCTGGAGTCATGGTCTGGGGAGCAATTTCCTATGACAGCAGGAGCACTCTTGTGGTTATACCAAACACACTGACTGCAAATTTGTACGTCAGTCTGGTAATTCAACCTGTAGTGCTGCCATTCATGAACAGCATTCAAGGGGGAGTTTTTCAACAGGATAACGCTCGCCCTCATACCGCTGTTGTCTCGCAACGTGCTCTACAGAGTGTCGACATGTTACCTTGGCCTGCGAGATCACCAGATCTGTCTCCAATTGAACACGTATGGGATATCATTGGACGACAACTCCAGCATCATCCACAGCCAGCACTGACCGTCCCAGTATTGACAGCACAAGTACAACAAGCATGGAACTCCATACCACAAAGTGACATTCGAAACCTGTATGACACAATGCATTCACGTTTGCAGGCTTGCATTCAAAATTCTGGAGGTTACACCGGCTATTAATTTAACAGTATTTCACATTTGAAATGCATTTTCTTGAGCTTAAATTAACCTGTGATCTTGAAAATTTAATCAATTAAACATGTTAACTTGACAAATGCATTGTCCAAATTTCATTACTCTACAATAATTTTTTCTTGGTGTTGGGATTTTTTTTTTCCGTCTGTGTATATGCGACGTTCTGGGATAGTTAAAGTTGCAGCGTAGTTAATTAAGGAAATAAAGGAGTCATAATTTTCAATTGGTGAAGCATTTTGTGTTCATGTGTGGAGTTGAACGTCTATGATTTGGGCATAACGGCACCAGTTGGCTTTGCTAATGTTCCATTTGCTGGTTGGGTAGATTATATTTGGTCTTCTTACTATAAGATGTGAAATGGTGATGGCGGGATGGTCTGATCCGATACTGTATGGGATGGTGCTCCATTGAAAGTCTGTGGATATGTGGGGTGTTACCAACGTCAAGTCCACCGCTGATGGTCGGAGGCCTGGTCTTAAAATTTGGGTGGGCGTGCCATCGTAGAGGGGAGTCAAGTTGTATTCGTCTAGTAGTTCTTTAATTTCTTTTCCCGATTGGTCTTCGTATTCGCATCCCCACGTGGTGCTGTGGGCATTGAAGTCTCCACAGACCATATATGGAGGTTCAAGATTATGCCATTCTTGTGGCGCTATTTTGCTTCTTGGGGGTCGGTATAGCGAGATGATTGTGAGTTTATACTCTGGGAGCGCCACCTGCACTGCAACAGCTTCTAGGTGCGGGACGTTGGTTAGGTCTAGGTCTAGCGCTCTAAAGTCTAGGGTGGTTTTGATCAGGAGGGCCACTTCGCCATAACCGTCTATTCGATCTTTTTGTATGACCGAATAGCCCCGAAAGTATGCCGGTTTGCTGAGCCAGGTTTCACTGAGTGCGGCTATAGATATTTGCTGGGTGGCTAGTTCTTTTTGCAAGGTTTCTTTATTTGCCGAAAACAGATCGGATGTTCCACTGAAGAATTTTAAATACCTCCATTTAGTGATAAGAGATTTGCTATTAATTGGCTGATGGCCTCAGTTGAGAGTGTTTGGTCGGGCGAGTTGAGTGCTTCTGTTATAATGTGTACTATTAGCTGGAGAAGCTGGTCGATTAAGGTCTCGTGGCTTGGGGTGGGAGATACGTTGTGATACTGAGGTGGATAGGGATTCTGGATCGGTGGAATAATCTGTCTTTGAATTGGAATATTTGATATCTGTTGGTTTGGGGGAGGGGAGGCGGTAGATGTTGTATCGCCGCCGTAGGAGTGGTCGCTATTCTGATGGCCATAGGTTGCTTAGGTTTGGGGGTGGGGGGTGGAGATGGCTCTGGGGGTGGGTGGGAAGTGGGGTGGGAGTTTTGGATAGGTATGGGGGAGCCTGACTACGTCGATCAGCTGCTTGTATCGAAAGATTTCTATTTTGGGGTGGGCAGGGTGGCCATGTGGTCTTCTGAGTGAGGGGTGGGAATTCTTCCTCCCTCTGTAGCGTTAAGTTGGATATAACTTTCTGTGCGTAACTATAGTTTGTTGGGGCGATGGTTGTCCGCGTTCCCAAGGCGTTGTAGGCTTCGTTGTATTTTACTTGTTTTTGGTGCTGGAACTATGGACATAGTTTGTCCGAAGCTAAGTGTGGTCCTTGACAATTAACGCATCTAGGTGCAGTATTATCATTACAAAATTCTATAGAGTGGGGCCCTCCGCATCTGTTGCATCTTATGGAGCTGCGGCAGTTCTGAAAGCGGTGTCCGAATCGCCTACATTCTTTACAGATAATTGTTTGAGATATATAAGGCTCCACTGGACAGCGCGTTCCAAGAATGGACACGTATTGGGGTAAACATTGAGCTCTAAAGGAAAGTTGACAAAGGGGGACGGGGAGACGTTCGCCATCTTCCTGGTTGTTGGGTTTCCTGGTGAAGCGCTTTTTTTTTTTTTTTTTTTTTTTTTTTTTTTTTTTGCATGTTTATTATCCGATCAGCAAATTTAGCTTTGCAGGATAAAGTTGTCTTTTATAAATCATAGCATTCTTATTGACATGGTTGAGGTCAGCCCATTAGAGCCCCTCAGTAACTACAGAAAAGTGATACAGTAAATATTTTGCTACATAGTGAAAATAGTCTCAACAGTATTAAAATAGTAATAAGAACAGTTATTAGTATTAAACATATATATATGTAGAACAATATACAGTTGTAATGAAGTTGATTTAAGATAACTACACTTTTGTTCATGAAATACATATAGTTTTTTTATATTTTTATTTTAAACGCTGAGGATAATCTTGTTTCACAATATATGGTTTACTGGTTTATTTCGTCTTCAAAGTCACTGTTCGATAGATAAATGTCTTGAGGAAGGCGTTTTTTAAGTCTAGTTTGACCTGTTCTTTTTCCTAGTTCATAAAACCGAGCAGCAGGTACTGAATTAATTCGTTTTATAAATTTTTTAGTTTGTTGCCTTATGAATTCATTGATGTAAGAAATATTTAATTCACGGTGCAGCTGACTGTTGCGTACGTACCATGGTGCGTTCACGGCTAATCGAAGAACTTTATTTTGGAATATTTGCACTCTTTGTAACTTGCTACGACTAGCACATCCCCATATTGGACATGCGTATGTTATGAGCGGTCGTAATATCATTTTGTAGATTAATAGGCAGCATTCTGTTTTTAATGATGATTTTCTATTTAATACTGGGTATAGTTTGTACAATCTGGCATAGGCTTGGTTTATTTTATTATTAATGTGTGTGTTCCACGTTAACCGCCTGTCAAGATCGACACCGAGGTACTTAATTGATTGGTCAGGTGGGTTCCATGCAATGTTATTTCCCATAATGTTTATCTCTGGCGGGTTTAGTGGGCGTCTCAGTGTAAAAATTTTGGCTTGACATTTGCCAGGGTTTAGAGATATTCGCCAGTGATTTAACCATTCGGTTAGTTGTGCAATTGCATCCTGTAGGTAATTGCGTGCGTCGTGGATATCGTTGTGTGAAGTGTATACTACTGTGTCATCAGCATACGTTGCAGTCGAGGTATTTGTGAAAGTTGGAATGTCCGACGTGTATATGTTGAATAGGGTGGGCCCTAAAACAGATCCTTGTGGGACTCCTGCTGTTACTGGTCGTGTTGAGGATATTTTTGTGTCCACTAGTACACTGAAGGTTCGGGTCTGTAGAAAGCTTTCTAAGATTTTGTACAAATATAGAGGCATTCCTGTGTTTTTGAGTTTATATAGAAGTCCACTATGCCATACTTTGTCAAATGCCTGGGCAACATCCAGAAAAGCAGCCAGGGTGTGATGTTTAGGTTCAAAGCCCTTGTGACGTCTTCAACCAGGCGTAGTATTTGGTGTGAGGTTGAGTGCATCGGGCGAAATCCAAATTGATGTGGTGGGATGGTTCCGGTAGCATCAAGGAAGGAAGTTAACCGCGTCCGTATTATCTTTTCCAGTAATTTTGATAAGGTTGGGAGTAAGCTTATAGGTCTATAGCTAGAAGGTAGGGAAGCTGGTTTATTAGGTTTATTGAAAACTATGATATTAGCATGTTTCCACGCTATTGGAAAATATCCAGTACAGAGAATGCTGTTAAAGAGTGCTGTGAGATAACTTATTGCCTTAGGGGGTAACGACTTCAGCGCTAAGTTGGGTATATTATCATGACCTGGCGATTTTCTTACGGGCAAATTTTTAATTATTTGTCTCAGTTCTCTTGGGGTAGTGAATTTGACAAAATTCTCCGCTCCAATGGTCATATGCCGATTGGAATCTTCGACTGTTTTGTTGAACTCATGATCTACTATAGGATTCGGTTTGAAGACGTTTTCAAAATGATCTGCTAAAATTTCGCACTTCTCTGAATCACTAGATATGTATTTGTCGTTCAGTTTTAAGGGCGGTAAGACAGTGGGTTCCCTGAGAATTCGTTTCGTAGTTTTCCATAGCGATCTATCACCAGGATCTAATTCCGATAGATAATTTTGATATGTTTCGTAGCGAAATGAATCGAGTTCTAGTTTGACCTGTCTAATTAATTGGTTTAGGAGTCTGCGAAGGTGCGGGAGTCGCTGCCTTTGCCACTGTCTGCGGGTTTGGTTTTTGCAGTTGATCAAGTCAATGATTCGATGCGGTATTCTTTCATGGAGTGACTTAAACATTCTTGTTTGACGCTTCTTGATTGATAGTTCTACCGCTTGGTGAATTGCAGTTGTTAGATGTTGTACACCTTCATCAATGCTGTCTTTAGAGTCTTGCCTAGAGAATTGTAATAGTATCTGATTGAGATTAAGTTCGAATAAATTCCAATTTACCTGCCCGGGTATTATCTTTTTTGTTTGTTCTATTGTTTCGGGGCTTGTACCAAATTTTGCTAAAACCGGAAGATGATCTGAATCTAGCTCAGAAATTGCTTCCATATATATTGGTAGTGGTGTGTTTTTTGCTAGGACAATATCAAGTATGTCAGGCACAACATTTCTATTATTAGAAAAGTAAGTTGGCCCGTGTGGTGCGACTATATGCAGACCAAGGTTACCTGCAGCGTCGAGCAGTTTCCTGCCGTTTGGTGTTGTTGCCCGACATCCCCAAGCTAAATGCTTACTGTTGAGGTCCCCCATTAATATGGTTATGATTAAATATTGGCACGAGTTGTTGTTGCGTAAGCCTCCGATTTGGTTGTTTATAATCGGCAATGATTGTTATTTCGGAGTTAGTTTTAGTTTGTATTCGGATTCCGACAGTTTCGAGATCATTGGCGGGCATATAAATCGAGTAATGACTAATGCGGTTTTTAATTAGTATAGCTACACCGCCGGAGGCTATAGGTGCGTCACGATCTGTTCTGTATATTTTATATCCAGTGATTTTGAAAGTATCATTAGAGGTAAGATGTGTCTCGGTTATACAAGCAATATCAACATTGTGGCGACTCATAAATTCTGCAAGCGTAGATTTTTTATTCCGTACACCGTTTGCATTCCAGTTTAAGAGTGTTAATTGAGAGACATTGACAGTATTATTTGCCATTTTGGAGGACACTGGCTACTGATGACATAATAATCTCCTTTATCATGGGGAGAAAAGCAGAGATTAATCCAGAGACTAGTTCATGAATTAATTTGGTCCAGGTGGTACCTTGCTCGGTGTTGTGCTCGTTTTGTTGTATGTTTGTATCGTAAGGTGATGCGTTGCGGTTTCCTTGTAGTATGTTGCTGTAAGAGGGACGAAAGTTATTTTGCTGAATATGCTGTGAATTTATTTTATCTTTGTTTTGCGTTATTTGGTCAGCTGTGTGTTTAGGATGTCGTAGAGGGGATAGAATTGTTGGTAAAGACGGGAATCCTGGAGAGGCCAGATTTTGCGGTGTGTGCATATCAGTCAGCTGTCTATCTGAGTTAAGCTTGTTTTGGTGTAAAGGTTTCTTGAAACTTTTAAGTTTAATTTCTTCATAATATTTACATCCCTTAAAGTTTGCTGGATGTTGCCCACCGCAGTTAACACATACCGGTTTTGCTGTACGCGGGTGATTGCATGAGGAGTAATGGTGTTTCCCATCACAGCGGACACATCGAGGGTCAAGTTTACAGTAGTTTTTTGTGTGCCCATAGAACTGGCAATTTGTACACTGAGAAATATCTTTTGACTTTCTACGTGGTTCTACTTTAACAACGCAGTGGAACAGTCTATCTAATTCAAAGATATTGGCACAATCGCGATTTTCTTCAAGCTCAACTGCGCAGAGTGGCATAGGGTTCTTATCTTTATTTAGAAGTCTTGTTACTTTGTTCACTGGTAACTTAAGTCTGATTAGTTCTTCTTTTATTTCGTTATCTGTTAGTGAGTATGGTAAATTACGCACAATTACTGATAGATGTTTGGAGTCTGGGGCAAGAAAAGTGTGGTATTTCTGTTTAATGGTTAGTTTGGTTGAAAAGTCATTACTTAGCAAATTTTTGAGATCTCGAGTAAGTCTTTCATGATTGTTTACGTCGTGTAGAAATATTGGTGGTGTTTTAACTACTTCTGTGATTTCGGTTGTCTCTTCTACATGTTCTTCGCAATGCAAGATTTGGAATCTGTTTTGCGTCGGTATATCAATAACGTATCTCATTTCTGGTGGTCCATTATCAGGAGATAAGGCCCTTGGAGGTTGTTGCAAGTTATTTTCACTATTTGTGCGCGGGCGCTTTTGACCGCTTCTTTTTTGATCGTTAATAACATCCATGGGCGACATGACACTGCTTGTATTATTTGGGCACTGGGGAGGCTGAGGAATATTGGCGCTTGCGTTAAACTGTACATACATTTGGTTCAGCAATGCGTTGGGCGTCGTGGGATGTTGTGTTGTCCCCATCGGTTGTGAGGATTGGAGTTGATGCTGTTGATATTGAAGCATCTGCTGCTGTTGCTGCTGCTGGTGGTGGTATAAATGTTGTTGCTGGTGGAGATGGAGCTGCTGGGCTGATTGTTGTTGCTGCTGTTGAAGATCATGCTGCAGGTAGGCTGTGACCTGCTGGTGATGGGCTGTTTGACATGGTTGCTGCTCTGGAACTGCTGATGTAGATGGGTGGGCTGCGTTGTCTTCGGAAATCATCTCGTTGGTGATATCGGATGAATTTACGGCACTTATATCAGAGTTCTCGCTGATCATTGAGTTGCGAATGGCCGAAGCCAAGTCCGTGTTTATAGACATCACAAGCAACCGGTCGCTCAGAACGTTCGGTTGTAGTTTTCCACTGATGGGCCAGTAAACAGTTTGTGGGGTCACATCGGTAGAAGGTTTGGTAGCTTACGTTAAACGATATAATATATTTACACTTATTGTTCAAAGTAATTCGTGAACACGTTGCGTCAGTAGAACTTTCCGATAGCGATACGAGCACTGTAGTGGAGGAAGTACACGACCGTTCTCGTCCGCTGCTCACACAGAAGTGTGGGTGAAGCGCTTGACTGCTACTACTGGATAGTCAGACACTATATCTTCCATAATTTCCCTTTCGTTGAGTGTGATGTCTACGTTTCAAATAATTCCGAACTTGTGAATAAGAAAATTAGGGATATACGCCTCGAGGTTCTTGGTTGTCAGTACTGGTAATTGCAATAATGTGTTGGCTGCTTCGGCGGTCTTCGTTTCTGTTAGGATTCTATTGCGTCCAAGTGTGCTAATATTTATTATTTCATGTTTAATCTGAGGGTTATGTTGGAAAAGAATTTTTCCGATGGCAATTGGATGCAGCATGCCGACATTTTTATCCATACTTTCAATAATCATGTGAAACGGACCTACATATGCTCCATTGTATCTATTATTTTTGCTTGGCTGTTTCTGTGTTTCTGTTTGTAGCGGCCTGTTATTAGGTAGTCTAATTGTTTGCTTTCGAGGGTACTATTTCGGTTTAGTGCAGTTTCTTTTGCCCGAACATTGCTTGTCATTTCGGTACAAAGTCGTTTACTAGGTATATCACTGTTATCTTGGATATTTAACGAAACTTCTACTGTATGTTGGGGCGTTAGTGCTGCGGTGGTACCTGTTGCGATGTGATGCTTCCGAAGGTTCTGCTGGTCTGGTGAGTCGTTTACGGCTGCCGTTGTATATTCCATCGTCTCGTTCCCATCGGGGAGGGGGGCTCGCTGCTGTTGCTCTTGTGTCGTATCTGGTGTTGTGGCTGAGGGCATCAGGTATTCATCTTGGTTGTAGCAGGTGGTTAGGGCTTGCTGGATGGATTGCCCCGTGTACGGAACTTAAACCATCTGCGCTTCTTCTTCTTGAGTTGCTTCTTCTTACACTGATCACTATTATCACACTTGGTTTCACTTTAGGTGTCACGCTATGTTACACACCGGCGCACTCGAAGGTACGTGGAGAGCGCTGTATGTTACACTTTCGCTAGAGGTAGAGGAAGTTGCTTCCTCCGCTGCTCGAGTGGAACTGTCGAGACTTCTGTTGGGGAGAATATGTCTGGAATGTCAGTGGAAACGTTAGAGCATGGCATAAGGGTAAGACACAGCTTCCCCAGGAATAGTTGGATTTCACCTGGATTCCGGAACCACTCTAACGGAATGCCGTAATATTTCGTTAACATAAACTATGGTCTCTTTCCTACTCGTTTTTTGCTCCCTTCTTTGGCCCAGCCGTCAAGGAACCTAAAATTCAAAGGGGTATAATGAAGCAAGTACACTCATCAGCCAGAACATTAAGACCACCTTCAGCGCGACCTGACGAGGAATGACTGCTAGTCAGACACATATACGGTGCATGTGGTATCAGCGAGCGTGATATCCGTGTTTAGAATGAAAAATGCTCGCGATCTACCTGCGTTTGACCGTGGGCGGACAGTGACGGCCGTGGCTCGGCACGAGCAATTTTGAAACTGCACGACTTGTTGGGTGTTGGAGGAGTCATGTGGTGAGTATCTTCAAAAAGTGGCGAAACTAAGGTGAAACCACGTCCAAACGTCGAGGGGTTACGTGACCACTTCTCATTACAGAGATCGGCCTTCGTAGGCTGGGCAGACTGGTAAAACAGGATAGGCGGGAAACTGCGGCTGAACTAACATCAGACTTTAATTCTTGGTAGAATACAAGTTTGTCTGATCACACAGTTCATCGCACACATTTAACGATGGGCCTCCGCAGCCGTCGGCCCATGCATGTGTAAACGTTAACACAACGACATCGGAAACTACGACTTAAATGGGAACGTCACCATCGCCACTGGACATTGGCGCAGTGGCAGAGCATTGCATGGTGTGATGAATCCCGATACCTTCTTCACCATGCCGATGGGAATGTGCGAATCCATCGTTTTCCAGGGGAACAGCTTCTTGACCTGTACTGCGGGACAGAGACAAGCTGGTGGCGGTTCATTTATGCTCTGGGGAACATTCACGTGAGTATCCATGGGTCCAGTGGAGCTCGTGGAAGGCACCATGACGGCCAATAAGTAATGTACACTGGTTACAGACCACGTACACCCCTTCATGACGACCATGTTTCCCAGCGGCAGTGGCATTTTTCAGCAAGATAATACGCTATATCAAAAGTCCAGGAGTGTGATGGAGTGGTTCGAGGAACAAATTAGCGAGTTGTAATTGTTGTGCTGGTCTACCAACTTGCCAGATCTGAACCCGATCGAACACATCTGGGATGGGATTGAACGTGGCGTCAGAGCTCATCAGCCCCCTCCCGGAAATTAGGTAACACTTGTGTGCAGATGTGTTGCCAACTCCCTCCAGCGACCTACCAAGGCCCCAATGCTTCCATCATGCTAAGATTCGTTGCCGCTGTTGTCCGTGCCAAAGGTGGACATGACGGCTATTAGGTAGGTGGTCATAATGTTCTGGCTGATCAATGTATTATGCAAAGTGACAAAAAGCACCCAGTCCTCGAAAATAGACAACACATTCTATCAAGCTTGCAAAGAATTGTAAAATATTAAAATTGTAATTCACCGTACCTACACAGAGCTCATTTTAAGATGTTCCTCCACTATTAAAAAATAAACAAGTATTTTATTTCACTGCTTCACGAGGAAGGTAGAAAAACACTGTCTTGAGAAGTTATCACTAATTTTCCTCCTCAAATATTTATTGTATTATAGATAGGTAACACAAAGCCAAAACTCAGATATTTTCTTCTTAACTGAGAAAATATCTACAGAAACATTAAGTTCTAATTTCGCCACCTACTATTTTCAGTTGTCTATTTGCCTCTTCTTGATATTATAGTATGCTTACCGTACAGTAATAAACGTAAACGGGCCAAAACGAAGCGAAGAAACGTCTACAAATTCCGTACAAGCCAATTTGTGGAAAGATGTGGTATGTCGGTATAAGTATTTTTAATTTATTATTAATCATTATCTGTAATTTAAGACAGGTTGTTGAAGTTTGCAGTATAGAAGTGGCACCGAAATTTACTTTCGCATGACTTGATCTTCAAGAGATAGAAATGGATATAGCTCATTATTACCTGTAGGTAAATACTCTTTAACATTTGGTCGCCTTCTTTATGGTTGCACCTAATGTAGTTAAACTCAGTAGAAGGGGAAAGTTCTTCTCTTAAAGTAAGTAACTCAGTGGGGTTTACATGATTTAATCTGCAACTGACATCTTGGTGGAGGGACTCAATACGGTCAGCGAGTCCGGTGAGGGGTGGCCTTCAGGAGAACGTTTGTTCATATCCCCGTCCAACCATCCAGGTTTCAATTTTCCATTGTTTCCAGAAATCAAGAATTCCGGGATGGTTCCTTCAAAATGTCGTGACCGAATTCTTTCCAGTTCCTTGCCCCCATCTTCTCAAGACTCTAATGATGTCGACGAAAACTATCCACTAAACAAGCAAACGTGAATCTAAATTTTTGTGAACTGTTGCCAAATATATTTATTTAAGAATGTCTCACATTCAGTTTGATGGGAGTGCCGTATTGCGCCCACATACTTTATCTCAAGTCAGCGGGTAAATGAGCGTTCCAGGCCCATATGTGTGAAATCACGTAGCTGTCAGTGGACTTCGAAAACATTTTTGGATTGCAGTTTTTCTCAGTATTACGAATTTCATTTTTGAAATTTTTGAGTAAACCTACACTCCTGGAAATTGAAATAAGAACACATTGACGCCGGTGTGTACGACCCACCATACTTGCTCCGGACACTACGAGAGGGCTGTACAAGCAATGATCAAACGCACGGCACAGCGGACACACCAGGAACAGCAGTGTTGGCCGTCGAAGGACGCTAGCTGCGCAGCGGTTGGGCACCGCCGCAGTCAGTGTCAGCCAGTTTGCCGTGGCATACGGAGCTCCATATCAGTCTTTGACACTGGTAGCATGGCGCGACAGCGTGTACGTGAACCGTATGTGCAGTTGACGGACTTTGAGCGAGGGCGTATAGTGGGCATGCGGGAGGCCGGGTGGACATACCGCCGAATTGCTCAACATGTGGGGCGCGAGGTCTCTACAGTACATCGATGTTGTCGCCAGTGGTCGGCGGAAGGTGCACGTGCCCGTCGACCTGGGTCCGGACAGCAGCGACGCACGGACGTACGCCAAGACCGTCGCATCCTATGCAGTGCCGTAGGGGACCGCACCGCCACTTCCCGGCAAATTAGGGACACTGTTGCTCCTGGGGTATCAGAGAGGACCATTCGCAACCGTCTCCATGAAGCTGGGCTACGGTCCCGCGCACCGTTAGGTCGTCTTCCGCTCACGCCCCATCATGGTGTGGGGAGCGATCTTCTACACTGGCCGTACACCTCTGGTGATCGTCGAGAGGACACTGAACAGTGCACGGTACATTCAAACCGTCATCGAACCCATCGTTCTACCATTCCTAGACCGGCAAGGGAACATGCTGTTCCAACAGGACAATGCACGTCCACATGTATCCCGTGCCACCCAACGTGCTCTAGAAGGTGTAAGTCAACTACCCTGGCCAGCGATATCTCCGGATCTGTCCCCCATTGAGCATGTTTGGGACTGGATGAAACGTTGTCTCACGCGGTCTGCACGTCCAGCACGAACGCTGGTACAGCTGAGGCGCCAGGTGCAAATGGCTTGGCATGCCGTTCCACAGGATTACATGCAGCACCTCTACGATCGTCTCCATGGGAGAATTGCAGCCTGCATTGCTGCGAAAGGAGGATATACACGGTACTAGTGCCGACATTGCGCATGCTCTGTTGCCTGTGTCTATGTGCCTATGGTTATGTCTGTGTGATCATGTGTTGTATCTGACTCCAGGAATGTGTATATAAAGTTTCCCATTCCTGGGACAATGAATTCACGGTGTTCTTATTTCAATTTCCAGGAGTGTATTTTCTAATGATATTGTAGTGTAGAAATATTTTTAATTCAGGTTAATATAAATCCCAAATATACATTAGGTTTATTTATTTGTGAATATTGTAAAAGATAAATATTCCTGAATAATGTCTTTTTTGGCTCTGTTTAATTAATTTCGTAAATTCCTCACTAAATTATATGTACCGGTATCAGCCTGTTCTAGTGGCTCATCCTGTTTCAGCAAATTAATGGTGTTTAGCTCCTACAACGCTTTTAACTACTTAGAGTTTCCACTATTGAGGACTTGTCCAGCAGGATTATGTACGTAAACCTGGGTTAAATACCAAATTTCTCCGCAGTGCTTATGGATTGGCGCCGATTTCAGAAGGTGTCTGACCACATAAAAATAGTGATAAAAAATTACAGTAATCTGTAAGAACGATGATAATAATAATACGACATTAGAGGAGAAGGTCCAAAGACTGGCTAGGGTCTAAATACGGGCTACTTGCTGAAAGCGGTGGAGGGAGGCTGTGCGCAGGCACGAAAATGGCACAAAAAGGAAAATGATATGGTGGGGGAAGAGTAGAGAGCAAATGAACTTGGTCCGTGACACACGTGCGTTCGCGATAATTATTTTATCAGAAAACTTGCTTTTGACGAATTGAAAACTTTTCAAAGTATTTAAACTTTAATATCTCTCTTTCTTACTTATTCAGCAAAAAAATTGGGCTGCACCTCATATCAAAGTAGACGATTTGAGCTTCATGCAGAACACCTGTCCTGTTCGATTTTGTTTCGTTTTGTAATGACTGCCGAGACCATCATGGTCTAAAAACGGGCTACCATTGGTAGTCCAATAACGGGTTAGCTCTTGATAAGTAACAACCAACATTTCAGCACTCAGAATCAACTATCAATTGCTCAAGCTTCAACGTCCAAAAGGGTTACTCCATATGATGTACCTTCGATCCCAACCTTTGCAAAGAAAAAGCAATCGTGGTCGCAAGTGCGCCAAACGTTGCATCATAACTGAATTTCCATACAGCGAATAATTGAAGAATTTTTTTTTTATCTGCTTAACGTCTCTCTAACAGCGAGGTCTTTAGAGACGGGAGAGGATGGGGGACAAGGAATTGGAAGGAATTCGGCCATGGACTTTTGAAGTAGGCATCCCGGCATTTGCCTGGAGTGATTTGGGAAACCATGGAAAACCCAAATCTGGATGCCCAGACGGGGATTCGAACCGCCGTCCTCCCGAATGCGAGGCCAGAACGCTAGCCGTTACACCACCACGCTTGGTTTGAAGAAATGTGTTGAGTGTACAAACTTGAACAACTGTCAGATGATTGTGAAAGTGGAATCAGGTGCCTCAACAAAGAAAAAGAATCCCAAATTGACAAGCCAAACCAAAAAGCACATTAGGTAAGCTCAGCGAAGAGTTGGACGAAGAAGACCGTAGGGTCCCTCCTACCGATGACGATAATGATGATGACGAGTCTGAGAGATAAACGTGGTAACGATAATGCAGCATGCATTTTCTGTGATGGACTCATTTCAGATGATGTCAGAGGCGAAGTATGGATTCAGTGTTATAAGTGTGAATGTTGGGCAGAGAATGAATGTGCTGGAATGGAAAAGTATGTATCCATCTCTAACTTCTGCAAATTAAATAGAAAAGAAAAGTGCAAAATTTCAAGTTAATAAAGTTTTTGAACAAAATTTGGTGTTTTTTAATTTATTACGAGATAAATTTCCCTATTTATACAAGCAGCCCGTATATGGATCACATCTTAAAATCAGTCAATTTACTTTTTTTGATCCTTTGATTTTTGTACATTAAAATTGCTTATTGAAGTTTTGAACCATCGTATCACCTTCACGATTGTTTATAGAAGTAGGCGACATCAAAATTATCCACATTGAGTGACCAGGCAAATCAGTAGAACCAAAATAAAATTGGTAGCCCGTATTTGGATCTTCTCCTCTAAGAATAAACTGGAAACTCTAGGTAGTACATTCTATTGACAGGAATGCTTCCTAAAATGTATTTATTACTCTGTAGTGGTTTTGTAAATAGATTCTTGATTGGTGTTTTGAAGTTTTTTTTTGGAATTTACATTAGCTTATAATTTTGTAATTATCTTCCTTATTTTTAATTTAATATTTTATGAAATACTGCTATTAATAAATTATATTTTCGAGGTAGTTGGTGCACATAGAAACAAATACATATTTTTTAAATTTTTTGTTAAATTTACAAACATATACTGAACAAACTGAGATGAAATTTCAATGGGACCGTTCCGAAAGTATGCTCTATCAATTCAAGTAAAAATTATTTAATTTTAATTTTTTTTAAATTAATTAACGAAATGTAAAGAAATTTAATTGGGACCAATTCGAGCTCATCCTATTTCACCTAAAAAAAAGTAATGCAAATTTGTAGCGTAGTTTCGTAGTAATCAATGAAGATACATTGAACAAAAAATTGCATTTCGAATTGCTAACCTCCTTTTATAAGTTAAACGTTATCACTCCAACCTCACGCTTAGGGGGAACTAGTAACAGACATCAACTTTCTGTTCCCTCATGAGAGATATCTTTGGATATTTGGAAGCATTTACAACCAATTTCATGTTATTCCCATACATATGTCTCTACGATGTTACTTGCGACATAATCCATCCTGTTTGTTAGTTATGAGCTACCAAATCCAGTTGTTGAAATACTGTACTGGTATTATTGATAATCTAGCTTTCCATATACCTCTGTCGTCAGCTTTCAGAAATCACTTCAGCTGAATGCTTGAAATACACTGCGCGTAGTGCCCATAATGCCCATGATCTGTAAGACCTATAATTGATAAACTTTCAGTAGTACCAAAAATTGTGCTAAGATCATCAAGCAAAAAGTGTTGTTTTTTATGTATATTACGTATCATTTTTTTATAAAATGTTTCTACTAAAACTGAAGAACTGAATGTTTTGTAGTCCCTAGATGATATCGGGTTAATCAGGGATATTTAAATGATCCGAACTATAAAATAAAGTGCCCACCATCAACTTGCAACTGACGTAACTTTTAAGATACTTGAAAGGTTCAAAAATGGTATGAGAAGATGTATGTTATCATAAATATATTGGTGTTTAGTAAAAGTGAAGACAGTATGTAATTACTTTTTTCACATTCTTCCTAACTCGTACTCAATAAGCCCAATAAATGCAACTGCAAGTTGATGGTGGGCACTTTATTTTATAGTTTGGATCATTTAAATATGTCTGTTTAACCACGAAATCATCTAAGAACTCGAAAAAATTACGTTCTTCAGTTTTGTAGCAAAATGGTATTAAAAAGATATCGCTATAGGCAGTAGGGGAAGCTGCTACAGCAACCGTTAGCGTGAATACGTATTTCTTTAGCCACATAGCCTCTGGCCGGAGTCAGTTGTGTAATTCCCTCCCCAGCACACGATTTCGCTGAAGTCATGTCCTTCCATGGCTTTCTTCCTCAACTACTATAACAGATACCTATCTACATTTCCAACATATTTTGCTTCAATTTTACCAGCGTTCCACTGGTGCTACTTATACTTTCATATCATGAACTTTGACATTATCTCTTCCAAAGTCTCACAATATTTCGTAGTTTTGTTTTATCGCTGTTGAAATGGTCTTAAAATATACGCCATAGTGTATTCCGTACCAAATGATATTAGTTTGCATAAAGTAATGCGACAAACGAATTGGATATGGTATTTAATAACAACAACTGACAGAAAACCGATAATCGGTTAATTGCTAATTGCTTGAGAAGGGATTAGGGGCAGGGAACTGGAACGGGAACGAATTCAACAATACATTTTGAAAGAGTCATCCCAGCATTCGCATGTAGTGGTTTAGGTAAACCATGGGAAACACAAATCTGGATGTTCGGACGGCGATTCGAACCCGCGTCCTTCCGAATACGAGGCAAAAGCGTCATCGCTCATCCATCACGCTCGGCATCCCAGTCAGTAATGCATCGCTTAGGTAACATATGGAAATTATTACCAACTTTCCCTTAAGTATCCATCTTTATCTGTCATTTGATGAATCAACACAATCCGCAACGAAATCGCATTAAGGGGACTTAAATAATCTCCCAGTATGATACCTATATTGGCTCCGAATATATTCCGTGATATCTTATAAATAAAAATGAATGTTTGTTTGTTTGTATGCTCGTCATTTACGCGTTCCTATACCATTCATCCGATTACGATGAAACTTTGGTGAGTTATTGTGTGCACGCGTGCAAAGGTTTCTGACAAAAACATTTTAAAAAATCTCCCCTTTACAACCCTTAATTTTATACAAACCCACATTTTTAATCCAATTTTGATGGAACTTTGCGCACATATACTTTAAAATAAACAGAAAAATACTGGCTACATTTGGGTTTCAGAAACCCTACCCCTCTCCCCCTTTCCACCCCCTTATTTTTGTAAACGTTCTTTATGCATACCCACAGATTTCATCAGATTTCAATGGTCCTATGCACACATATACATTAAAACAAACAGAAAAATACTGTCTAAATTTCATTTTTAGAAACCCAACCCGTCTCCCTCTTTCCACCCCATTAATTTTGTCAATGTTCTTTATACAAAGCAACAGTTTCTATCGGATTTAGAACTTTCATATCCACCTGCCGAGCAACGCTTGGTACTCTGTTTTTGCAGAAGACGGAAGACAGAAAATATTGTATAACCTAAAGCACCAGAATAAACTTTTCAATCTTAATTTTATGGATAAATCATTTCATTCAGTTATTTTGCAGATGTTAATGTGTCTATTATCTACATGTGTGCCCACTTAAGAAATAAAAATAGACATTGCAACGCATGCCGGGCAATAAAAGTATATACTATTTACGGAATATATCTACGAGAAAAGTCGGGACGATCTGCATAACAAACCCTTACTCTTCAAATGTTACTACCCCGCTCAATCTTTGGCTATCAAATGTCTTGTGTACTTACGCTTCGTTGACGTCAAGATCATTACAGGCGGGATAGGTCGGGGGTCAAAGTATTCAGCCATGACCATTTGAACGAACCTTCCCGGAAAGAATCAAAACGGTAGAGCACTGTAAGCAGCTGCAGAGTGATCTGTACAGGATATCTAGTTAGGTTTGTAAACATGGAATGAAGGTAAATGCAAAGAAGAGTCAGCTTATGAGATACACACATAAAATATTAAAGGTTCATTATGATTATGACGTGGGGAAAGAATTGCTTGTTGAAGACTTGATATGTAAATATTTTGGCATTACATTTGGTAAAAAGCATAGCTGGGCAGCACACATTAGACAGGTAGTATGAAAAGGTTTCAAAATTCTGCACTTGGAGAGAGTGATGAGGGGATGTAGGAGAGAAGTAAAGGAATTAGTTTACAAAACTTTAGTCAGACAATTGCTTGAATTTGGTAGTGTAGCATGGGACCCACGTTTTGAGTATAAAATATAAGAGTTGTAGAGGATGAAAAAACGGCTGCTAGATTCGTGTCTGGAAATTATCGCAGAATTTAATCAGTAACAGATATGGTAAAAGAGCTGGAATGGGATTCATTGGAAGACAGGAGGAAGGTGAAGAGGGTCATGGGAGTGTGCAAGGCGTATAGTGGTGATGAGGCATGGAAAGATATTGGTGTAAGAATTAAAAGTAATACATGGAAGGGAAAAGATGACCATGACTACAAGCTGGCACTCGATTTCAGGCACAAAGCTGTAGGAATATTCTCGTTTTTAAGTAAGGGTTTCAGGGAATGGAATAAGTTACCAAGAGAAATGATTCATAATTTAACAGAAAATAATTGTTTTAAAAACATAAAAACCGCCTTCAAAAAAAAAAAAAAAAAACAAAAAGCACACCAAAAATTTAGAAATAACTTTATATCTTGCTTAGAAGAAAGTAAATCTAATTGGACAATATTTTACATTACTGTTATTGAAATTTTTACAATAATTATTTATTTTTGGAGTCGGTGCCAGCTGTCACATCGCGAAGACCGAATTACTGAACTTTATTTGGTGTTCGAAATATTCGGAAATTCGGAATATTTTACAGCATGTTGTGAGGCAGATATTCTTATTGCAGGAGACAGTTCATGGAAACAAATTAGACTATTTTTATCTGTGGCTCGGCCTTATTTGTCATTCAGGCATATATCTGGCGCTACAGTGTCAGTTAGTAGGCTGCATCATGCAGTAAACGCTTTACAGTTAGTGTAATATCGGCGTATCATCTGTATGTTTCAGTTTTGTAGAAACATGTTTCAAGCATTAATTGTAGGTAAGTAGTAACATGATTTTTATGTATTATTGTTATTCATTACTGTTTTTCTTGCTGTGGCTGGAACCCACTAGAAAAATAATTAATGTAAAAATTTCAATAACAGTAATGGAAAGTATTGTCCATTTAGATTTACTTTCTTCTAAGCAAGGTGTTGAGTTATTTTAAAATTTTTAGTGTGTTTTTTTAAGACATTTTTTATGTTTTTTAAACAATTATTTTATTTTTAAATTTTTAGTGGTATTTTAGTTTGTTTTTTATTTAAATATGATGCAGCAGTTCTCATTTTGCGAACTTCCTGGTAGCTCATTGGTTAAAGCGCTTGCATCCAAAAAATAAATAAAAAATAAACAAAAAACAAAAAAACCCAACGGCTTCAAGAACGTGGTGAATTGTGTGTTGTGTTAATGAATGTCAGTTTACATTTTGGTCCAGGCTGTGTTTCGATCTAATCATAACATCTGTTAAAGTTGCTGCTTGATAATCGAAACATGTAACATCTGGTCATTAATACATACCACATACACAAATCTGTCTCTGGAATATATCTGTTTGTTCTGGCATCACACAGAAAATATAGATTTTTAATTGGTTTTCACAACGTGAAAGCTAGGGGTCCAAATTGAAATCTGAAATACATGTTGAGACAATAGGATACATTTATTTTAGAAATATTCAGCCTTGAATTAAAAATAGCTTAATTGATTTTGACGGGATTTAAAACTGTGGATTTTTGTAAAGAACATTGGAAATTAAAAGGGGTGATGGTTGTATACCAAATGTGGACTTCCTTTTCTGATTGATTTAAAGTATACGTGTGTAAATTTTTATCGATATCAGATAAAAACAGTCGGTATGTATAAAAAAACAATTATGGGTTGTGGAGACGCAGAGTAGTTTGGTTTTTGTAAAGGTTGTGTGGACAGTATACATGTGCAAAATTCCATCGAAACCAGATAAAAACTGTAGCTTTGTGTAAAGACCATTTGCAAAAATTAAATGGGGTAAAGGAGTGAGTGGTTGGGTTTTGTAAACAGAATGTGGACACAATGTTTCTCTTTGTTTTTAAGTATACGTGCTGTGTTATATCGAAATCTGATAAAACTGTAGGTATCTATAAAGAACATTAGAAATGAGGAGGGATGGGGGTAGGAGAGAAGAGGGGTTCGGCTTCTGCAACCTAATGTAAACACAATATTCTATATGTTTTAAAGTATAGGCCTGCAAAATATCCTTCAGAAACGGATAGAAACTGTAGCTTTGTATATATTAGGGGATGGAAATGGGGGAGAGGGGTTTGGCTTCTCTAAACCAACTGTAGACAGTATTTTTCTGTTTGTTTTGAAGTATACATGTGCATACTTCCTTAAAAATCAGATAGAAACTGTAGCTTTATATAAAGAACATTGACAGTAGTTAAAGGGGTAGAAAGGGGGATAGGGTTTGCGTTTTTGTGAAAGTAATGTGGACAGTATTTTTCTTTTTCTCTTTTTTGAAAGTAACCGCATGCGAAGTTCCACCGAAATCGGATTAAAATGTAGGATTGTACGAAAATTAAGGGGTGTAAAACGGGAGCTAGGGCAGTTTTTGAATTTTTGGTCAGAAATCTTCTCCATAAAAAAATACATATATATGCCTACTTTCATAAAGTTTGGTCAAATGGTGTCAACTGCAGCTTTTTAAAAAGAAAATTGACAAAATCAAGGGGATGGAAGGAGGGAGAGGGGTTGAGCTTTGGCAGACCAAATGTTAACAGGATTTTTCTCTTTGTTTTAAAGTATACATGTGCAAAGTTCAATCAAAATCAGATAAGAAATGTAGGTTTCTATAAAATTATGGAGTTTAAAGGGTAGGGAGAGCTTCAGTTTTTCCAAATCAAAGGTTGACAGTATTGCTCTCTTTATTTTTACTATACATGTCCAGAGTTTCATCGAAATCAGATAAAAAATTTGAGTTTGTATTAAAATTAAAGGGTGTAAAGGGAGAGAGTGATGGTTTCTTTATGTTTTTTTTTTTTTTTGGTCAGAAACCTTCTCTATGAAAAATTGCATGTATATGCCAACTTTGATGATAATCGGTCAAACGGTGTCGACTATAACTTTTTATAAAAAACATTGTCAAAAATTAAGGGGATGGAAGGAGGGAGAGGGGTTGAGCTTTGGCAGACCAAATGTTAACAGGATTTTTCTCCTTTGTTTTAAAGTATACATGTGCAATGTTCAATCAAAACCAGATAAGAAATGTAGGTTTCTATAAAATTATGGGGTTTAAAGGGTAGAAACCTTCTCCATGAAAAATTACATGTATATGACAACTTTAATGGAGATCAGTTAAATGGTGTCAATTGTAACATTTTATAAAGACAGTTGTCAAAAATTAAGGGGGTGGATAGGGGGAGAGGGTTCATTTTTTTTTCAAACCAAAGTTGACAGTATTTTCTATTTATTTTTGACTATACATGTCCAAAGTTCTATCGAAATTGGATAAAAAATATGGGTTTGTATAAAAATTAAGGGATGATATGGGTATAAGGAGTGGTTTCTTAATTAAATTCATATGGGATAACTTTGGAGGTATACTCTATCCACTAAAAATGTTTCATTTAAATCGGTTCAAAATTGGCGAAGATATCGCTGAACATAAATACAAAATATATATATATATAGGATGCAGGAAATGGGGGAGAGGAGTGTGCTGGGAAATTGCCTCCGGAGTGTGTGCTGCATTGCAGTTTAGGTAATTAAATATTATTCTCCTGGAGCGATTTAGGGAAACTACATAAACATGAAATCTTGAACACCGGATGGTGTTAGAAGCCCCCATCCTCCAGAATGCTAGGCCAAGGGGCGGCGCTCACCCACCGCAATCGGTATCTGCTTTTAAAACATTGACGCCACCCCTCATTTTGCTGAATTGTTTGTTTAGTCAAGTGGCAGATGTGGTTTGACCGTGGTTACGTCCAGACGTGTGTGCAACTCCTGTGTGGCTTCCGTAGTTGACAGGGAAGATGCTCCCAGAGTCTGGACAAACATTGCCTTAGTTGCAGCACAGTCTGAACTCGTAAGTATCACTGAAACTAATAACATAAGATGAAATCACAGTAGTAAAAATTGAAAGGTGTTGACTGTGACGGAACATGGTCACCAGTTTTACATGGATACATCTCGAAGGGGAAAAACAATATAAATTTGGATCTTAGTTCGACATGTTTCATTGTTGGTTAGGTTCATCAACCTGTGTGAAGCAGTTGTATGATACGAGAACAAAGGTCGGTGGGTGAACGATAACGTTCGGGCTGAGCATTCGGGAAGAGGCTGCTAAAAATCCCCATCCGACCATCTAGATTTCGGTTTTTCATGATTTCTCAAAATCAATCTAGCTAAGTGCCGGGACGGTTCCCTAAGAAAACCGTCGCCAAATTTCATTACGTTCCTTTTCGTCAGATCCCTCCCACCTTTAATGACCTCGACGTGGTGAAAGAGTAAAGCCAGGGAAAAAAAATGAGTATGTTACCAGGGTTACAGTCCGTACAAAAGCGTTTCTAGTGAACATTACGTCAGTCCACGTGTTGTCAAGAATTATATGCATAGGGAAAATTCGATTTACACTGATCAGCAAAAGCATTATGATCGCCTACTTGCTAGCATATTGGCTCACAAATCGAACGCAATACAGCAGTGATTCGGCGTAGCATGGATTCTACAAGTCCTTGGTAGGCTTCCAGAGGTATCTGACACAAGATTGCTACGCACAGTTCACTAAATACCCTTAAATTACGGGCCAGAGGTTTGTGGGTGCGGTACCTGGGAACGAGCATCACGGGAACGGGAGGCTGGTCGGCTGTTCGCGTGCTACTGTAGTGAGCATCTATGGAAAGGGTTTTAAGAACGATGAAATATGTACATAACTAGTTTTACGGCACTGATGATGGTATAAAAACTGAAACGCGTATACCACAACGAGGTTTTATTTTGATAGCTGCCTTAGACGGATAAGAAAACCCAGTCTTAATATAGCAGGTAAGGAAAACGGCCTAAATATTCAAAAATGTAGAATCCATGCTACGCCGAATCACTCCTGTATTGCGTTCGATATGTGGGCCAATATGCTAGTAAGTAGGTGGTCATAATTTTTTGGCTTATCAGTGTGTAATGAAGTTATGTTTAAATTTTAGAAAAATAATTTGTTTTTGTTAATATCCAAGTGAATTGCAACTAAGGATTGCTATCCAGCAAAGTGGGATCGCGCAATCCCACGTGATCCGAATCATTTGCAGTCTAGCGGACCCCGCAGAAATTAAAGTGGATTCACAATGCCTGAAATGGTGCATCTTCGCTTTCTATCCTCTCGCTAGCCCTTTCCTGCACTTCAGCGTTACTCACTTATTACATCCAGCTTATCATCTCAATTCTCATCCACATCTCATACGCTTCTATCCGTTTTTCATCCTCTCGTTCAGTGTCCACGTGTTTGCCCCATGAAGTACCCCACTCCATACTAAACATTTTCCAAGTCTTGGCAACTATACAATACATTCTATTGTCTTGCAACCAATACCGATTTTGCTTATCCCATCTAAGCATTTCACGATAATCTCTTCTAGGTATAAATTGAACAATAATGGAGAAAGGCAACAACCTTGCCAAACGCCCCTCCCAATGCCGCTTTCTCCCGACATCTCCAATCTTTATTCTTATTTTCTGTTGTAAATATACGCTCTGTACTAGCCTTCTCTCCCTCCAATCTACTTCTTTCCTCTTCAAGATATCCATTAACTCTTTCGATTGAGCCCTGTCAAAAGCTTTTTTCAAGTCAATAAAGCTAGCATAAATTTCTCATCCTTTTTCAGTATATCTTTCCCCTACGTTTCTTAACAGGCCAATAGTATTTCTTGTTCCTTTCCTAAATCCAAACTGTTCCTCTCCAATCCACCTGTCCAACTTCCCATATAGCCTTCTGTTCAGCACTCTCAACAATAACTTCAGCTGCGTGTGAAATTAGACTGATAGCCCAATGTTCTTCACGTTTATTTGTATTCCTCTTTTTGTGAATTGTTATCATTACCGATACAAGATAGTCATCCGGCGATTCGACTTTGTTCATATATAATATCATTACAAAGGTAGACTATATATCTCCTTCCTCTGTTTCATAAACTCTTCAACACGTCTGCAGGCAAATTATCGATTCCACATGGCTTCCCAGTCTTCATCTCCTTCAGTACCTCTTCTATTTATGCTTCCAAGATGTCAAACCCCTTCCCATCCTCATTTACCTGAGTCTCCTCTTCAATTTCACTTGGTATTTGAACCACTCATACATGCATTCTATATATTCTTGGAATCTAATCTACACATTATGCGGTTCTTTGATTAATGTGCCATCCATTCATTCTAATGTAACCAAAGATTCAATATTTGACCATTACTTAACTATTAGAATTAGATTTAAAAACAAAAATTAAAAAATACAAAGATACTGTATTTCTTAAAGATTAATTTAGAATTATAATGTTAAGTAATTTCATTGTGTTAGCTAAAGTATTGTTAATTGCTAATTTTCTTTATTTAACATTAACGTCGAGTTATTAACTCATTAAACACGTTTATGATTTGATTTGATTACACTTTAAAAACCTGTGCTGGATCGCGTGGTATTGACGCAAACGTCGCGCAGGATTGCAATCGTTAGTTACAACTTATTGGAGAGGAGGAATTACACTGTCGGGATCCTTATTCCCTACGATCAGCATAGTAAGGGGCGCCTATTAATTACGTGAAGTGTTTTTTCTTTTTTTTTTTGAAATCTGCACCCCTCTCCCCCCGTGGTGAGATATTTTCGGACCCTCCCCATAATGGTGATGTGAGATCGAGGGATCCCCATCCTCCTCCACCTCTGCCGACGACTACGTAGGTTATCGAGACCTTTTTTTTAGATTTCGGTGGACCACTCCTCCCCTCCCCCCTATATAACCTCACGTAATTAATGGATGCCCCTTAAGCAGCTGGCATTGTAAAGTATTCGAGTCATTCTCGTTGTACTTTAGATGTATGTGAACGGCTTCCAACACGAATACCAAAGAACTGTTACCAGCTTCTATACGTACAAGTGTTCTGCATGGTATAGCAGCGACGTCACTCAAATGTTTTCGTTTTTACTATCGTTAGCGATCATAGCTACGAGTCTTCACAAGCCTGGTGGAAGTCACTCCTTGGAAACACCTAGTCGAAATTCTGGTTTCTACGTTTCCGTCGCTTCAGAAGTCGTCGCAACTACATGGAGACTTCTTTAAAATTCGTCATATCGGTGTCGTTCTCGCATCCAGAACATAACATTGCGTGAGTCATATACGGAACTAACCCGCATTCACTATCGCTCCTTGTAAGAATTAGCTCGTTTGATGCATGGAAGAGACTCTCACCTTTACTCTGTCTAATTACACTAATGCTACCACGATTGTACGATGCCGTCACGCAGTATCTTTGAGATAAACTGAGGCTGGCGCCACTGCGGTAGATCAACTCACATTTTTATCAACGTCTTCCGCCGTCGCTCCATAGTTTTTCCTGCCTTTCCAACACCGCTCACCTTTTTTCATACAATGTTTCATTGTCATAACTGCATTGTTGGTGAGACTTTTTTTTCCAAACGGATACGGTTTTTGAGTTTCGGCTCGGCTTTCTGACAAGTAAATACAGACTTTTTCCTACAGTTCATTAACTGGGGCTATACGGCTCGCTGACGTCGGTGTCATATTAGCTTGGAGAGGATATAAAATAATTGTTTAAAAAACATAAAAATCGACTTCAAAAAAGGGCACTAAAAATTTTAAAATAACTTTATACCTTGCTTAGGAAAAAGTAAATCTAAATGGACAATATTTTACATTACTGTCATTGAAGTTTTTACATTAATTAGTTATTTTTGGAGTCGGTGCCAGCTGTCAGATCGCGCAAATCGAATTACTGAACTTTATTTGGTGTTCTAGGCGAACCGAGAGAACGAACAAAAATTCGAAACATTTTACAGCATGTCATGAAGAAGACAGTTGTATTGTGGGAGATAGCTCAGGGAAACAAATTAACGGTATTTTATCCATGGCTCAGCCTCGTTGGTCAGTGTCAGTGTCAGCTGGTTGGCTGCTTCATGCACTAAACGATTTACAGTTACTATAATATCGGCGTATGATCTGTATATTTCAGTTTTGTTGAAACATGTTTCTAGTATTAATTTTAGGTAAGCAGTTAAATGATTTTTGATGTATAATTGTTATTCCTTATTGTTTTTATCTTTTTGTTTTTCTTGCTTTCGTTGGCACCGACTCCAAAAATAACTAATTAATGTAAAAACTTCAATGACAGTAATGTAAAATATTGTCCATTTAGATTTAATTTTTCCTAAGCAAGGTATAAAGTTATTTTAAAATTTTTAGTGCCCTTTTTTTGAAGTCGGTTTTTATGTTTTTTAAACAATTATTTTATTAATATATTTTTCTAAAGTCAGTGTATACACTGACTTTTGGTTGAGAATGGAGGCAGAGATGGACGCCTACGAAACGTCCCGCAAATATGATATATTAACACGGCTGGAAGCCCGAGAAAAATATATTAATATTCAACGCCGTGAAAAATTATTTTATTTTTAAATTTTTAGTGGTAATACAGTTTATTTTGTATTTTAAATATGCCACTGCAGTTCTCATTTTACGAACTTCCTGGTAGCTCAGTGGTTAAAACGAATGCTTTAAAAAAAAAAATCTGTATTCATGTAACCTAACAACTTTCAGAATAGGGTGAATTGGATGCTGTGTTAAGTAATTTCAGTTTACATTTTGGTCCAGGCTGTTAAATCTGCTGCTCGATAATCGAAACATGTAACAACTGGACATTAATATATACCACATACGCAAATATGTCTCTGGAATATATCTGTTTGTTCCGGCATCAAACAGAAAATATAGATATTTAATTGGATTTCAGTACGTAAAAGCTCCGGGTCCAAGTTGAAATCTGAAGTACATGTTGAGACATTACGACACATTTATTTTATAAATATTCTGCCATGACTAAAACATAGCTTAAATGATTTTGATGGGATTTAAAACTGTGGATTTTGTAAGGAACATTGGAAATTATAAACGATGGGGGTAAAGGGGAAGAGTGATTGGGCTTTTGTATACCAAAAGACTGATTGATTTAAAGTATACGTTTGTAAATTTCTATTGATGTCATATAAAAAGCTACAGTATTTTTCTCTTCGTTTTAAAGTATACTTGTGCAAAGTTCCATCGAAACCAGATAAAAACTGTAGCTTTGTGTAAAGAACATTTGCAAAAATTAAATGGGGCATGGGAGTGAGCGGTTGGGTTTTGTAATCAGAATATTTCTCTTTGTTTTTAAGTATACATGTGCAGTGTTCCATCGAAATCTGATAAAAACGGTAGGTATCAATATAGAATATTGAAAATTAGGAGGGTAGAAGGGAAGAGGGATTGGGCTTCTGAAACCTAATTTAAACACAATTGTTCAGTATTTTTTAAAGTATACGTGTGCAAATTTTCTTCATAATCAGACAGAAACTGTTCTTTGTGTAGATTAAAGGGGTGGAAAAGGGGAGAGAGGTTTCGCTTCTCTATACTAAATGCAGACAGTATTTTTCTGTTTGTTTTGAAGTATACATGTACATACTTTCTTCAAAATCAGACAGAAACGGTAGCTTTATATAAAGAACATTGACAGTAATTAAAGGGGTAGAAAGGGGGATAGGATTTGTGTTTTTGGAAAGTAATGTGAGTAGTATGTTTCTTTTTCTATTTGTTTTAAAGTATACATATGCGAAGTACCACCGAAATCGGATTAATTGTGGGGTTGTACAAACATTAAGGGATGTAAATGGGGAGGTAGGGTAGTTTTTTATTTTTTGGTCAGAAATCTTCTCCATAAGAAATACATAGATGTGCCAACTTTCATAAAGATTGGTCAAATGGCGTCAACTGTAGCTTTTCAAAAAGAAAATTGACAATAGTCAAGGGGCGGAAACAAGGAAAGGGGTTCAGTTTTTGAATACCAGAAGTTGGCATTCTTTTTCTCTGTGTTTTATAGTAAAAGTTTGCTAATTACTATCTAAACTGGATAAAACCTGTGGGTTTGTATAAAAAATAAACAGTTTAGTGGGGAGAGGGGGTGGTTTTTGGATTTTTTGGTCAGAAATCTTCTTTGTGTAAAAATACTTATAAGCGCCAACTTTCATGGTAATCGGTCAAACGGTGGCGACTGTAGCTTTTTATAAAGAACATTGACAAAAATTAAGGGGTTGTGAAGAGGGAGAGGGGTTGAGCTTTTGGAGACCAAATGTTGACAAGATTTTTCTGTTTTTTTTTTAAGTATACATTTGCAAAGTTCAATCAAAATCAGACATTAAATGTAGGTTTCTATAAAATAAAGGGGTGTAAAGGGGGGATATGGGGTGAATTTTTAATAATTTTTAGTCAGAAACCTTCTCCATGAAATATTAGATGTATATGAAAACTTTAACGGATATCAGTTACATGATGTCGACTGTAGTTTTGTATAAAGAACATGGTCAAAAATTAAGGGGTGGGTAGGGTGAGAGTGGTTCTGTTTTCCAAACCAAAAGTTGAAAGTAATTTTATCTTTATTTTTGACTATACATGTCCAAACTTCCATCGAAATCGGATAAAAAATGTGGGTTTGTATAAAAATTAAGGCTTGTAAAGGGAGAAAGGGGTTGTTTTTTATTTTTTGGGTCTGAAACATTTTCCATGAGAAATTACATGTATATACCAACTTTAATGGAGATCAGTTCAATGGAGTCGACTTTAGCTTTGTATAAAGAACAATGACCAAAATTAAGGGGTGGATAGGGGGAGAGGGGTTCAGTGTTTTCACATTAAAAGTTGACTGTATTTTTCTATTTATTTTGGACTATACATATCCAAAGTTTCATCAAAATCGGATAAAAAGTGTGGGTTTGTATAAAGATTAAGGGTGTAAAGGGGTAGAAGGGGTGATTTCTCAATGAAATTCACATGGGACCACTTTGGAGGCATACTCTATCCACTATAAATTTTTTATTTAAATCGGTTCAAAATTGGGGAAGATATCGCTGAACATACATAAAAAAAAAAAAATCAGAGGAATTGAGAACCTCCTCCTTTTTTGAAGTCGGTTAAAAAATCAAGGAATGAGAAGTGATTTCGAGATATAGTGGAAAACAGAAATTTGAATGAACCGCGTACTTCCGATTTCCATGACCAAGTTTTAACCGCTCATTCTCAAGGCTCCATTACCATTCATTACATTTTGTTTTATTCAATAATGTAATACAGGCCCGCCGTCAGCGGGCGTGCAAGGCGTGCACCGCACGTGGGCGGCACATCCAGGGGGGCGGCAAATCTATGTAGCGGTTACCTTTTTTTAGCTCAACTACTGCTTCAGGTGTCGACAATGGTTGCGGCAGGCGACACTTGGGGCGGCAAAATAATGTTCGAAGTGGAGGCAAAATAATGTTCGAAGGGGTGGCAATAATTTCAAACAGCTAGCAACGGGCCTGATGTAATACTTAACATAACCGAATAAAGGAGACTTGCAGGATATTCCTAGATGATACCTTTATTCCCCGCTGTTTTATTTTCAATATATTTCCGAAGTAGATCTACATTATTAATGGTAAGAGGGTGAGTGATTCACCCTTCATATTCAAATGTGTTATTGCGTCTATTAATGGTTTGTTAAAACCTACCCCGTTGACTTATTCGGTTGCAGCCTCGGTCATTAGAGGCGGGAGAGAACTGTCGGCAAGGAACGGAAAGCAATTTGACCATAGCTTTTAGATGGAAGCATCCTGGCATTCGCCTGGAGTGATTTGGGGAAACCATGGGAAACCGTAAACTGGATGCCCGGACGGGGATTCGAACCGGCGTCCTCCCGAATGCGAGGCCAGAGACAGGGTAGGAAAATGGAGGTTTATAATTAAACAAAAGACTGTGCACTAACGGTCCAGGGGTTAAATCCCAAACATCTCTTTAATGCCAATGAAGTGAGGGCTTACGATGGTAATTGTTCCGTCGGATAAGGACGTTAAGCTGCCGCCCCTTAGGTAACCTTCGGGGGGGGGAAAAAAAGGTGTTCGTTAGTTCGGCCGCCAATTGACAGAGTTTCGATTTGCCGCGCATGCGCCTCTGTCATTGCTAACCTAACATAACCTGGTAATCCTACCACCACGAGCGTCCTCTCGTACTTCAAATGACAAAGTGAAGCGTTGCCTGAGGTGAAGGTCGGTTTTTAAGGCCGTAAGAATTCCAGCCGATACGAACCGGAGTCCTTCGATTAGTCCTGAATGGGCCGGCACCAGGTTTCAACCTATCCCCAGTTCTATCTTTCCTACAAAATACCCTACGCTAAACGTACATACAACACACTCATCCACACAAAACAATTAACACGTAAATACACATCCGTCACTGAAACTGCAAAGGGAAGACTCCCCAAGTTTCAAACAAAACAGTTTCCAAGAAATGTCCCCACCAACGCAAGGATTGAGGAGAAAAGATCAATATCTTTTTTTAAGTGGATAAAACTAGTACATTATATTTTAATTTTAAAAAAAAAGACGGAATGCGACGACATTGGCCTAGAAGAAATGCAGTTGGAACTAGTTAGTATTACTGAAAGCAAAGCCATGGATATAGATCATTAGAATAAAAAAAAAAAAAGAAGGTGCTGGCTGTATCGGGTTTGGTGTTTAAATTGGCAGCACATTTTTTTTTTCTATTTACGTCGAGTGATTTTTATAACTGAGTATAAAGACACAGTGGAGATTGTATTTTTAAGCCACGGTCCGCTTATTGGCTCCATATAATTTGCTGGGCAAGAAATGATAGTATAGGAGTGTGAAGGTGGGGGGGAACGGTCTAGGGCAGGGCTCTCTACAGCGGTAGTTGAGGGGTTACATGGAAATTCTCCCACCTTCCGTTCCCCCTTCCGCCATCCTGATGCAGTATAGTTATGAATCGACTCGTAGTGAATGGCAAGGTGTTTATGGAGTGATATATTTGAATGTTAGGTAAGAGCCAACCAGCGTGCGCCTTAATTTCTAGGCAGTTCGTCATGTTCTCGTGTCGAGGGCTAAGTCGCCTGTGCTTAGAAAGGAGCTTCTATGGCGGAGGGTCAAAGAACTATAAGGCCAGCAGATTTCTTGGTGTGAGGTGTTGACGAATGTATTGCAGTTTTATTTATACTCCGTGATGCTACTCATGCTCTAACTGTGAACTATGATAGTAAAGCTATAGGCATCCAGTGACGTGACAGCATTAGTCTACGTAATTCTTGTACTGCCATAGGGAAACCCGCCGAAAATTCGTCCCTGAGGCAATGAAAATTGCAAAAACTGTGAGTCTTTTAAATTAAATTTCAACACCCCATTGAACTAGCTGAGTATTAAGTAATGAGAGGTGGACATCTAATTGAAATGAACTGTTAGTACTTTCGATACAGAACTCCACATGATTCAGTTTTGTCTATAGGTATTTTCATTGTTGTTATAATTTATAATTTTTTATATTATATCAATTTTTCAATGGTTCTAATAATTATCATCTTGCATTAATCTTTATCAACCAAATTTCAGTCGATTAAATTAGTAAAATTCGTTAATTCATAATTCGTACGCAAATCTGTTATCCCATACCTGAGTTAGTACCTCAGGAGTAATGTCACTGCTCCCGCTAAGCAGAGCACGGATGCCAGCTTTTATGTGAGTGCATCTTACGAGACAGTTTAATGAGGCTGCTCGCACAATGGCGGATAAAAATATCTATTATTCCTGATATTGCGTTTAAATATGCGAGGGTTTGCGGATGAAAAATGCCGGAGGATTCCTGGAGCTAGGAATTTTACTGCTGCCCAAGTACTACCTGAGAGGCACACTCAGACAGAGGATCAAGGTAAGAACAAAACATGAATGGCAGGGTTCCAACTAGTTCTCCCTACAGACCCTGGAGAAGTCGGCTAATGGATATAAATCGTCAACTTGGATCGAGCAATGACCTATATCTGGGTACGGGAAATTTTCTATCGCGGGACATACGCCCGAGGAAGGGCGATATTACCAAAGGTAAAATGCCTAGAACCATAGCATATGAACGTTTAATTATTATTATTATATTTTTATTTATGGCTTTTCGCGTCGTCGACGTCGAGGTCATTAGAGGCGGGACGGAATTGCGGGCAAGGAACGGAAAGGAATTCGGTCATGGCCTTTTTGAGGGAAGCATCCCGGCATTCGCTTGGAGTAATTTGGGGAAACCATGGAAAAAACAAATCTGGATGCCCGGACGGGGATTCGAACCGGCGTCCTCCCGAATGCGAGGCCAGAACGTTCAGTACGAATGTGACGTGACTGAAAATACCCTAGTTTAACCCAATGAACGATATTGTTCTATAGAATTTTATTTTCGCATTTCCGCACAAATCTGCTGATTGGTGCATCGAGAGTAGGCTGAAGGGGAGAACAAAGTGAAGAAATCGAAGAGTGACGATCTTGTGGTACCAGATTTAGTGGAGAAGAAGTATTCTCGAACTGAGGAGTACGGAGGTCTTGGCAATATTGCTATCACCGCATTTAAAAATATCGCAAGCAGGTACTACCATGCTCATATTAATCCGAACGACCTGAATTGCACATAGCTCCATTTCATCCTGGGACTTATTCAACCTATTATACACATCTACCAAGACGGTACTATACCCGGTAGGTGGTACATTCACGTTAATATACAAAATTGAGACTCAACCACCTCACATAAAAACGTGACATATTTTAACATAATCGTTATAGAAACGAAAGTATGGATAGTATTCGTTAAAAAAATAGTTGTGCAGACATTGAAACACTTCATTTTAGTTTTTTAAAACATTTAAGAGAAATTACGTGTCCATACAGAACATTAAAAGTTACCATTTTCAAACAAGAAGTTAATTTTAAACAAACGCTAGCGTCAAAACAAAGGAAGACGTTATACCGATCATCTTTTACTTAAAATAACTAACTATTAACGACAAAATCAATATTTGCCATGTAAAGATAGTTTTAGGTGAGTGCGTTGACAAATAATTGCAGATTTTTTAAGTTAGTTAATTTTGCGGTGTGCTATGAAGACCTATTACTCTTACATGTTGTTCTTTTATTACTACATTTAAACTTATTTTAGAAACATACGGAAAACTTATAACTTAATTACTGTTGTCGGTGACATGAGATGTCGTTAACGCAGTCTGAGTTGACAGTATTTTAGCGTCAAAAAAAACTATTTTCACCTGCCATTAATAACGAAAGCTGCTTAAGGCGAAATGAACACTCTTTTTGAAACAAAACAAGATCAGGGGTCAGTAGTTGGAAGGCACAATTTCACAAAGTGTTGTCACCTTTGTGGTTTTAGTGGTGTTTCATAAACAGGCAAAGAACAATAAACTAATACGGCTTTTTTAGCTATATCAATATTCTGTGGGTGGTGCTGTTAAAATTCAAACGACAGTTGAAACGTTGGTTTGATGTTCTTACCAAAAACGTTACTGGTAAGCATCCAAGGACGTGGATTTAAACATTTGGTAATTAACGAACTGCTGCGATTGCTAGCAGACACATTCGAAATCATTAGTTTATTTCTCGATTTATACGCTTTTTGCTACTTGAAGTTATTATAGTAGGCCAACTTTTCACTCCATTCTGATGTTAATACTATGGTGAACTCTTCCGACAGTAGTCCGTAAAGAACCTGCACTGATTTGAGGGGTAAAATTGTTACCAGTCAACTGGTAACCCAGAATACAACCAGAAGTTTCACAAGTGCGAAAATTTTAGAAGCTGATACTAATCAATAATGAATGATTGTTGATGACGATTGTTTCTATATTTTGTAACTGTTGTTTATGAGACATATAGTTTGGAGGAATACACAGGAAACTGGGTACAAGGAAACGTAATGCTGGTCAACATGTGTATAACAGTAGTTGACCCTCTGCTGCGGTCTTGGTAGGACTCATCCGCTGCTACTGTAGGCATCGCGGGTGCCGACCCGGAAGAATGGTGGTTAGCGCTCGGGTAGTTCCTGGAGCAGACGGTTCGATTCCAGCCTCGGACATAAGTGATTTTCATGAACTGTTACGTTCTTCTTGTGTTTACTGTACTGTGGATCACTAAAATCACAACATACACCAACTGATAAGCTAAAATAATGGAGAGGCTGCACGTATCGATAAACTAACACAAATGCTTTCTTGGTTTATTTTTTACCAATTCCGTCTTTAAATGAATGTTATATGTTTTAAAATGTCACGGAAAAGATTATTTACCAAGGATTGTGAAGGAATCCGGCCACGGTATTCAAGTATGAACTAGTCCACTGTTAGCCTGAAATTATTTCGTTAATCCTCTGAAATCCAAAACATGTATTTTGTTGACCGTGAAATACACAAAATTACTGACAAATATACTTGAAAGTGGACATCCAAAATGTCAGTGCCAACAGAACTGGTAAAAATTTCAACGATTTCATGAAAAGAAGTGCAGCTTCCAAGGCTTACTTTTAACTTAGATAGAAAGGCAAGCCAAAGTTTCTATACGATAAAACTAGTTTTCGTAGCAGTTACTGATTCAAAATGCTATTCAGGCATCCTATCAGAAGAAATTGTTCTACTGTCATCGTTGTATACACCTACGTAAGTGACGTTAAAAGCAAAGTTATAGTCAGAACGGATAAACTTCTTGATCATAAAAATCTAACAAATTCCGTCAAATCGCTTGAATCAGTTAATGGTGATTTGTTACTGCGATCTTAACTGTCTCCTGTAGCACGCTTATTACTGAAAGAAAATTATTGATTTATGTTCACCAATCTAATCTATGAATCAACAAATTTGCTGTCATCACAGCTATAGCAGGATGGAGTTCAATACTGTGAAGACGTAACAATGTTTTTAATTGGTTAGGGCTTTACTACTAGCCGATTACAAGGTCATTAGGGCATGGAGAACCCTGGGGAAAGTAACGACAATTATTGCAACCATGGTAATTCGGGAAACACGTCGCGGCATTCGCTTGGAGTAACTTCGGAAAACCAGGACAATCGGACCGGTGATCTAACATGCGACTTTCCGAATTCCATTCTCGAGCGTTAACCACTCACCCAACAAGTTCGGTAACACAACAACTACAAAATACCTTCCCAAAGAAGAAACGGTTATACGTGGATTTCACGTTTCATTAAGTGTGAGTAACGGTCTCCAGTAAGTTATCGAATTACTGAAGCTGTTGAACCAAAAAATAGAGTCAAAATACTAAAATACAACAACGATGAATGAGGACGAATTTTACGTAAGGATCTGAAATAATTTAATATTTCGAATATTGAAAATTATGAGTCAGCTGAAAAAGAGACCCTGCGATCAAGAACATCACTGCAAACTGTTCCAAATTTTTATAGTTTAGCGCTGTTATTCTCTGCAGTTGGTTTGTATAATAACTGTTATAGTTGCAGGAGGAAATTGTAACTTTACGCAGAGCATTTGACCACTCGGAACTTGCTTTCCATTTAAAGCAGAGGGTCTGGCTGCGAGTAATATTATAACGTCTATAAGCTGAGTAATGAACTCATTTTCAGTGTTATTACATTGTATGTGTACTAAGATTTCAGATATGTCATGATGATGTTTTGCATTGTGGTTGATAACTTCCCTGAGTTTAACAGAATTCATTTTACATAGGCCATATCAAGACTGATTACAGCCTTCTGCTTCCGTAAAAGTTTTTCATCGCAACAAAACCAAGTTCTGTGAATAGAAACTTAGAATACGTAGCTACGAACGTGAAAGTAGGTATTTAAATAATATCCCGGTACGCGGCTTCTCACGAAACGTAGCCCACTTCTGCAAGATTTTAACTCAACTGTCTTGTATTTAGGCAGCATTAATCAAGCAATTTTACTGCAACTTGTCAGTTACTTTCTTCCATTTTTCCATGTGTGTTTCATTTTTTTTTTAAATCCATCTTGTTTAACATTTGCTGATGCGTATATCCGTAACAACTTCTCTCAGCAGGTAGAAGAATAAAAAATCCTGTTCCAGTGCCATAAGCATATCTGTCGGGTTCGCGTGAGACATTGCAAGGAACAGTAGTCATTCCACTAATATTTGTGACTGTCGGGCATTTAAACGTATGACTGTGGTGAGCTGGAGGGCTGAGAGATTTTAAGTATCCAAACACCTACGTTCTACTTCAGTAATCGCAGTGAAAGCTCACACTTTCGTTGAATCATAGGAGACACGAATATTGGTCAATTTTTAATTACTAGAAAATATAAATTGAAATTGGTCAGTTGCTAGTTTGGTTTATAGTGTATCAACTTCAATTCAGAATACACAGACGGAAAAAAAAAATCCCAACACCAAGAAAGACTTGTGTTAGATAAACGAAATTTGGTAGGGCGTGTTTATACATCTGAAAGATGACATCGATTCAAATTTCGCGCTTCGCGCATAAGTGTGCCGCTAGTAGCGCTACTCAGAGCTTGCAAATCAGGTTTGCTTTAAATACGCGCTGTAAAGTTTGTGAACGTTATTTACCGCTGAGATTTGACATAGTGAGTTGATGTTAGCCAAGAATGCCTTTAAGAAGACGAAGAAGCCATTATCAACAGCTCACCGAGTTTGAACGAGGTCGTGTAATAGGGCTACGAGAAGGTGGATTTTCTTTTCGCGATATTGCAGAAAGACTTGGCCGGAATGTATCCCACTGTGCATGATTGTTGGGTGCAGTGGTCAAGGGATGGTACTGCCTCAAGAAGACCGGGTTCCGGGAGGCCACGTGGCACTACTGAGAGGGAAGACCCGCCGTATTCGGCGTACAGCTGTGGCGCATCGTAATGCGTCTGCGGCAGAAATTCGAGCTGCAGTTGGTACCACAGTGACACAACGAACTGTTAGAAATCGGTTACTTCAAGGACAGCTCCGAGGCCAGGCGCCCTGTAGCGTGCATTCCACTGACTACAAGCCATCGCCGTTTGCGACTCCAGTGGTGTCAAGCCAGAGCTCATTGGAGGACGGAGTGGAGATCTGTTGTGTTTTCTGATGAAAGCAGGTTCTGCCTTGGTGCCAGTGATGGCCGAGTGTTGGTCAGAAGGAGGCCAGGGGAAACGCCTGCAACCAAACTGTCTGCGGCCTAGACACACTGGACCTACACCTGGAGTCATGGTCTGGGGAGCAATTTCCTATGACAGCAGGAGCACTCTTGTGGTTATACCAAACACACTGACTGCAAATTTGTACGTCAGTCTGGTAATTCAACCTGTAGTGCTGCCATTCATGAACAGCATTCAAGGGGAGTTTTTCAACAGGATAACGCTCGCCCTCATACCGCTGTTGTCTCGCAACGTGCTCTACAGAGTGTCGACATGTTACCTTGGCCTGCGAGATCACCAGATCTGTCTCCAATTGAACACGTATGGGATATCATTGGACGACAACTCCAGCATCATCCACAGCCAGCACTGACCGTCCCAGTATTGACAGCACAAGTACAACAAGCATGGAACTCCATACCACAAAGTGACATTCGAAACCTGTATGACACAATGCATTCACGTTTGCAGGCTTGCATTCAAAATTCTGGAGGTTACACCGGGCTATTAATTAACAGTATTTCACATTTGAAATGCATTTTCTTGAGCTTAAATTAACCTGTGATCTTGAAAATTTAATCAATTAACATGTTAACTTGACAAATGCATTGTCCAAATTTCATTACTCTACAATAATTTTTTCTTGGTGTTGGGATTTTTTTTTTCCGTCTGTGTATATATACATTCATAAAGCAAACTAGTAAAAAATGTTTTTTTTTAAAAAGAGTTTGCTTCCAATTTTGCGAAATTTCTTTTCAAATGGAATATACAAATCAAACAAAAGATATGATTTATAAATCTTATATAAATTTTGAAAAGCTTGATGTGAATTTTAACAACATATTTACTCTCCGATTCGTGAAATTCAGTAAGAAAGGATTAATATAAATTTTTTAGTAAAAATTTTCTGGAGCCTTTAATTTGTTAAAATTACTCATTTAGTAATTTTGCGAAAAATGTAAACCGGACGGAAATCTCTATTAGCTCTTCTATAAACATAAGGAGAAAAGTCGTTCAGAATGAATTAACTGATCAGTAGTTTCGTATATGCAGCGAGAAATTAGATTTTTTTTCTGATTTTTACAAAAGCTTAGTAGAAATCGGCAAATAAAAATGTAAACATTTTAAACGTCACTGGTTTCATTTCATCTGTAAGAAGATTATGCCAAGAAAATGTTTCTTCGGTCTGCCAATAAGATCTTTATTATTTTTTCCCATCCCATGTTTTTCAAAAATTAAAACTAAATTAAGGTTATAAATAATTAGAGTCGTTCGCAATCTCAAATATTAAAGAACGAATTATGTCACGACGTTGGCCATAAATACAATTCTCTCGGGTGACAAGCTGAGTGAACAAGTGTTTCCCTACTTCGTCGGAAGATGGTGGCGTTTTTATCGCCGAAATATAGAGGTCATGCGAGAGGTTTATTATATCAAAGTTTAAGGGTGTTTCTTTAATTGATCTGATCGTTATGTATTATCTATATTGTGTTGAAAAACAAATGTTTGCAGTTATGCAGATGATGGTAACGTGATTACTCGTGGCCAAACAGTATGATTTAAAACGTGTGGTGCAATTAAAATGAAAAATAGGAAATAAAGTAGAAACAAGCTTCGGCAATAACCAGATTCAGTTAGCTCAATATTTCGACTGGACTTGTCTGCCCCAAGCAGAAATTATCAAGCCTGAATGAACAGCATAGGCACTGTTTACACATTGTGTTTATGAGCTTCCTTCCTCATTCGAACTCGACTGTAAGCTTAATGAGAGATTTCCACCTGCAGTTTTCTGACACTAGCTTGAGGTGTTCTGAATGTTAAAACTTTTAGATTTGTATATTTCTTACTATTTTGTTGATTGAGACGCATTATAACGTATTTTTGCTGTCAAGTTTATGAAGATAAAACCTACCAGCCTTTCTGCCAGTCGTTCATTGCCTTTTAGCAGACGTCTTATTCTAGGTCCGTAGACTTTCAAATCCTAAATAAACCCTGCCGGTTGGAAAAGATTTCTCGCTAGCATTTGCAAATAACCCTATCGTCAGCTATTGTTGTCCATTTTTCATTGCCGAAGGGCTATTCTTTGTTCTATTGTTCATTTAAATCCGTGGTAACTGTTTCCATGATTACGTACTATATGAATACCCATTTTAATGTAATGCAGTTATTTGACCTAAATCCTTATCAGTCACTGATATCATTGCTTTCATCTAATGATTTTTCAGATGATTTGAAAAACATCAAGTATTAAGTTCACGATCCTGAATCTTTAAGCAGTGATGTGATAGAACTGTTTGTGATATTGTGAATGTTGGTCTAACAATAAGATGTCGCGATCGATAATAAGACAAAAACTTATTAGAGAGATTTTATGCAGTGTCATTAGGTTTATATTTAGAATTTATTACAAAGTTAGAATGCAAGGCAGACACACTGTTAACGCATTCGGTTTATTCCGTTAAAGAACTTTCCTTCCTCTATCAAATTCGACTGCACAGCTGAAACAACGATTTCTTCTGCAATATTCTGATGCTAGGAAGTTCCATATAGGATGGTTTGTTTACCGACTGGATGAGAACCGCATAGCCGGCTGTATGGTCTAGCGGTGAAGGTTCCCGGCTTAACTGTGCGGTCGTAGGTTCGAAACTGTTGGGTGATTTTTTTTTCCTTTCGTTTTCAAACCATTCCACATACCCACTCTTACATATAACATATGTAATTTCTGTAATAAACAATAATAAAAATTAACACATCAGAAAAAAAAACCTATTTCTATTAAATCTTGCTGAATAAAATCTTCCCTAACTGTAAGCAGGGCTATAAAAAGATTCATCTCTTAAATTAACTCCTCATAACTAACGATTTCTAGCACACTCATCTCTGAAATTTTTGAAAGAGTGACTATTTTCAAAGAACATACCAGATATAACTTTTTTTTAGCTTATGGCTTTACGCCTCGTCGACGTCGTGGTGACGGACGGGGACAAGGAACGGAAGGACTTCGGCCATGGTTTTAAAACATCCATCCCAGCATTCATCTAGAGTGATTTGGGGAAACCATGGAAAACCAAATCTGGATGGCCGTACAAGGAGTTGCATCTGTAGCCTCCAGAATGCGAGGCCAGAGTGTCACTGCTTTCCCATCACACTCAGTCATTACAATCTGTCACAATGTTTAAAAAAACTGCTTCGGCAAAAAAGGGGATCATATAGAAAAAAATATAATTTTCAACATTTAAAATATTACATAAAATTAAATTGATTTGTATCTATAATTGGTTTGGTCACGTTACTTTTGGGATTTTCTTCGTACAATCACATGTATTCCCACTGTTATTTTTATATATCAGCCTGATTATTTAAGTTGGCTAAACTAGAAGACAAACCAATAAACTTTTAACTAATGTGCTGGTGATAAATTGTTTAGTTTGCGTGTTATAGAGGCCGGTAAGAGGAAATTTAAGATTTATTTCCTCATACAGTTGTCAAATTTCCTGCTACGTTGTCAGATTGACGGTTTTCTAGCAGTGCTGAAGAGATTTCCGTGTTCAGGGATAATGTCTCATAGCTAGTAGACATTATCAAAAGTAAAGACACATTTCCGTTTTCCTCCTGTTTGACCTATTATACCTTTATATAATTGATTTCATCCTTTATAACAGTTTGATTCTTTATACAGATTGTCAATATCCATTTAATCACGAAATTTTCTTTCTTTATATATCTTTACTTCGCTTACATGACGGACGGGCCTTCGTCCTGTAAGTTGTCGCAGCTCTGTGGTAAAGCCGTGTGTGTGATCCAACGGTCGTGAGTTCGATCCAGCTTCAAGTTGTATATTTTTCGTTCTTTATTTCCATTTCACTTATTGATAGCATATGTGTAAAACATAAAGTGTCTACATATGGGTAATAATTATGTTTTACAGAGAATGGTTTAAAAATAATTTCTGATCTCAAATGTCATCAAGACTGAACAAGGAAATACTTGTCATTCTTCCTTAAATTGGCTTTTAGAAAGTTCTTTCTGTGTCCATTGGCAAGTGGCAGTTCTATTCGTACCATATAGTTTTCTAGACTCGCCTCTAGCGTGAAAAGTTCACAAACAATACAGTCGCCATACAATTTGTTAAGCTACTATCATCCTGGAATTATTTACAACCGGCAAAGTGTCGAGGAGTATTGTAGTTAAAACAATCACGAATCTGAACCGCGAAACAGTCTTTGTAAACTGGAAAATACTTTCCTTTGGTTTCTATGAATCTTATATATCCTTGATTCTTTCCTAACTGCGTCAGGGAATAACATACTCGAAACTGAAAGTATCAAATGTTTCTCAACCAGCAGTCAACTTAAATATGAACGCTTGTGTGACGGAAACAGGGAAAGAAAACTACTCGGGATTCTAGCCACGACGAAATCACATTGTCCGTCCCTTATCAAACGGCTCACATGTTTCCAGTGGCGGATCCAGAATTTTGGTTTGGAAGAACCTTGAGTGGGTTTTTAATGGGGGTGGGCGATATAATTATTATTAGTTTCAGAAAATAATAATTTTTTGTTTGAATTATTTCTCTAATTCTATAGGTTGACTACAATGTTTATGCATTATGTAAATACGTAAGAGGAAATCGCAAAGAACTAATTATTAGTTCAATAAAAAATACGGTGGGAATACATGTTAATTATAAGAGGGCAATCCAAAAAGTAAGGCCTTCTGAGCATTTTTAGATGAAGGATTAAATTATTTTCTTTAATTTAAAAGTTGAGAAAAGCGGTGACGCTCTGGTCTCACATTCAAGGACATAGACTGAAAACCTCGTTTGGTATTGCAGATCTAGGGTTTTGAAGGCTTTTCCCAAATCACTCCATATGAAAACTAAATGCTATTGTTTGTTTATGTTATTATGCTGTAGTAATTCCAAACAATAACGCAGGAAATTTCATTCCTCATCTAAGTAATGAGTATTTAACCATTGTATATATCAAATAGCAATGCTCAAAAGCACAGAAAGTAAGTGTTTACCAAATTATTAACAGCATTGTAGAAAACTAAAAAAACCTGCTAATTTTAGAACTACTGCTATAAGCCCGATTCTAAAGAACTTTCTTTACTCATACAGTTATAAATGAATTTATGTTTGTCCTACGATAATAATCCGGTTGTAAACTTTTAAGTGACAGTGGTAGTTAAATTTTTATTGAACTAATAATTAGTTCTTTGCGATTTCCTCTTACGTATTTACATAATGCATAAACATTGTAGTCAACCTATAGAATTAGAGAAATAATTCAAACAAAAAATTATTATTTCTGAAACTAATAATAATTATATCGCCCACCCCATTAAAAACCCACTCAAGGTTCTTCCAAACCAAAATTCTGGATCCGCCACTGGAAACATGTGAGCCGTTTGATAAGGGACGGACAATGTGATTTCGTCGTGGCTAGAATCCCGAGTAGTTTTCTTTCCCTGTTTCCGTCACACAAGCGTCATATTTAAGTTGACTGCTGGTTGAGAAACATTTGATACTTTCAGTTCGAGTATGTTTTCCCTGACGCAGTTAGGAAAGAATCAAGGATATATAAGATTCATAGAAACCAAAGGAAAGTATTTTTCAGTTAACAAAGACAGTTTCGCGGCTCAGATTCGTGATTCTTTAACTACAATACTTCTCGACACTTTTCCGGTTGTAAATAAGTACAGGACGATAGTAGCTTAACAAATTGTATGGCGACTGTATTGTTTGTGAACTTTTCACGCTAGAGGCGAGTCTAGAAAACTATATGGTACGAATAGAACTGCCACTTGCCAATGGACACAGAGAGAACTTAATAAGCCAATATAAGGAAGAATGAAAGGTATTTCCTTGTTCCGTCTTGATGACGTTGAGATTAGAAATTATTTTAAACCATTCTCTGTAAAACATAATATACCCATATGTAGACACTTTATGTTTTACACATATGTGCCATCAATAAGTGAAATGGAAATAAAGAACGAAAAATATACAACTTGAAGCTGGATCGAACTCACGACCGTTGGATCAGCACAATCACTGCTTATACCACAGAGCTGCGACAACTTACAGGACGAAGGCTCCGTCCGTCATGTAAGCGAAGTATCAGATATATAAAGAAGAAAATTTCGTGATTAAATGGATATTGACAATCTGTATAAAGAATAAACTGTTATAAAGGAAGAAATCAATTATAAAAAGGTATAATACGTTCAAACAGGAGGAAAACGGAATTGTGTCTTTACTTTTGATAATGTGCTCCTAGCTATGAGACATTATTACCTGAACACGGAAATCTCTTCAAGGAGTGCTAGAAGGCAGTCAATCTGACAACGTAGCAGGAAATTTGACATCACTGTATGAGGAACATAATCTTAAATTCCTCTTACCGGCCTCTATAACACGCAAACTAAACAATTTATCACCAGCACATTAGTTAAAAGTTTATTGGTTTGTCTTCAGTTCATCCAACTTAAATAATAGGCTGATATATAAAAATACAGTTGGAATACATGTTGATTGTACGAAGAAATCCCAAAAGTAACGTGACAAACCAATTATAGATACAAAATCAATTTATTTCTGTAATATTTTAAATGTTGAAAATTATATTTTTTTTCTATATGATCACCTTTTTTGCCGAAGCAGTTTTTAAACGTTGTGACAGATTGTAATGACTGAGTGTGATGTGAAAAGCAGTGACACTCTGGCCTCGCATTCTGGAGGCTACAGATTCAACTCCTTGTCCGGCCATCCAGTTTTGGGTTTTCCATGGTTTCCCCAAATCACTCTAGATGAGTGCTGGGATGGATCTTTTAAAACACCATGGCCGAAATCCTTCCGTTCCTTGTCCCCCGTCCGTCCCCAGTCCGTCACCTCGACATCGACGAGGCGTAAAGCCATAAGCTATAAAAAAAAAGCTATATCTGGTATGTTCTTGAAAATAGTCACTCTTTCAAAAAATTTCAGAGTTGAGTGTGCTAGAAATCGTTAGTTATGAGGAGTGAATTTAAGAGATGAATCTTTTTA